>OY735219.1:28523585-28598585 GCA_963457665.1 Thysanoteuthis rhombus
ACATTAAAGTGAAGCGAACTTTCAAAAAGCAGGTTATGTCTTAATTTGTTGAAATTATACTCCCTATGATGTCATTGGTTACACAATAACTTGTATTATATGCACATCTGATAGATATATACAATGGTATTTGCATATACCTAAATTTATGAGGTCGGGATTGGTATTTACATGTACCTCAATATTGCCAATATGCATGAAAACATAAATATATAGTCAATGCATAATACAAACTATGATGTGCGGCTGCAAACCCTGGAAATTTAATCAAGCGACAGAAAAATCAACTCAGAACTGCACAAGAGGCATTGGAAAGATCAATGGTAGGAATCGCTTGTAGCGGTAGAAGAAGATAACCATGGACCTTACCGGGAAACAGTGCGGAGGATATTGTACACGTAATTACGCAGTCAAAATTGAGATGGGCAGGACCCATAGCAATAGGAAGTGATAACGGTTAGAGCCAAAAGCTAACTGACTGGTGCCTGTAGGGCCGTGAACGCAGTAGGAAAAAAATGGGCTCAAGATAAAGATATGATAGAAAAGTTCACTGGTAAGACATGGCAGGAGTTGAGTCAATCATGCTCGTCATGGATAGAAATGGGAAATTGTCGAAGATTGGACTTGTATCTGCTACTCTTGCTGCTGCTGATGATGCAGTAGCTGAGAAGGAGGTGCAGGATTGGTGCGTGATTGGTATTTTGATGTACTTAAGTATATGAATGTGAGAGCCAGCAAACATGAAAGTACTGAGAAACCCAAATGACAGGCCTGCGTGCGTTTTTGAATATTCGACAAAGTGGATTGCTTTCGTTTGAGTCCCGCCATCTTATACTTGGTTCACTGAGATTAGGAGCTAAATAGACATTTTTGAGACATGCACGTCGATTTTTATTTGCTCTTCTTATTTTCCAGCCATTGAATATTCCTAACTCTACAGACCGCATCTGATAATATACTTAAAATCATTATTTGCACTCCTTAATTTTTCACACCAACAGTGACTGGCAGTTTTCACTGAAGATCAAGAGACAGCAAGTCTCCTCTAATTATTATTATTATTATTATTATTTTGCAATCTCACACCAGTTGCCTGTTTGTTACCGCTGGAGGTTGAGTGACAGCAAGTCTCCAGCCCTCCTCTCCTCATTTTCATAGACCACAGCAATTCTACAGTATACAGTTTCACACCGGCTGCCCAGTGGTCATTGCTGAAGACTGAGTGACAATTAGTTTCTTCAGGTCTTCAGCCAACACCTCTTCTCTTCTTTGCCTAGCATGCCAGTGCTGTGGTTCCCATTTCCGCTTTCATTTCCCTCCCTCTGTTAGGCCACTGCTAACAATTAGTGTTGCAGTCTTTGTATCCGCATGTTCACACCAGGTAACTGGCCCCTAACACTGTAGATCAAGGGACAGCAAGTCCCCTAAATACTCTTATACTCGTCTCTGTATTCTTTCCATCGCTTGAACAGACCGACTTGAAAATGGACGTTCGAACCACTGGCCTTCAAACAGGATTTGGGCATACCTCAATGAAACAGACACTGAAAAAGAAAGTGTTTCTTTAGATCAACTTGTAAAAAAAATGTTATAATTCAATAATCGAAATTCAGTTTGTCTCGACGAAGGTGTATGATTAAATAATGAGAAATTTTACTCTGAGATAAACTAATAAATAATGTTACGAGTAACAAATTAGAGTAATTTTGTTTTTTTTTTCAAGTTGGACTGTGTAACACTATTCTCAGTGCATGCAGAGTATGTAGCTATCTTGATATTAACTCACCTCGGCAAATTACAGCTAAGAGTCCAATGGGAAACGAAAATTGAAGTATTTTGCTGCACCAGTCTTTCGAGTTTTGGAGACCAGCTCCCTTAGAAAATAATATTTCGAAGTTTTAGAATATTATCTTGATCTAAACATATCTATTTGGCACTGATTCAAAGTAATATTTTGAAATAGTATCTCTTGTTTTTTGAAAGTCTACTTTACACCTTTTTTTTTTTTTCTTTTACGAATTACGAAAAATGTGGAAAGTGGAAAATCGATCTGGCTTTGCTTTGCCGTGAGCCTTCAAAGGGGAAGCAGATACCCAAACCGTCTCTTCTACATCCAAGTCTCCTGTTCATCGTATCAATCCAACATCAGACATCTTGACCAAACATCTGATCATCAGAGTACTTCTGAGGGGCTGTGAATAGCCAAAAACCTTTCCCGTATCCATTACTGGCAATAGCTTCTTACCTCTACTTTAGTTCGGCAAACGGAAGACTTATAAAACCATGCTCAACTTTCGGGTAGCAAAAGCAACCTGCATTTGATAATTTTCATCATCATCATCGGCCTTTTAACATCCGTCGTTGGACATAGTCCTTCCCCCGCATCCGCTACATTCCTCTATCATGGGCGTCATGGAGAGAGTATTTTCTGAACTTGTTTAGTTAATCTCTCCATCTTGCATTTGGTCGGCCCCGGTTGCGCATGTGATCTCTTGTGATTCATGTTGTGAGTCGTGATGTCCATCGGTTGTCTTTCATTCTCGGAACATGACCAGCCTATTGCCATTGGAGTTTTATAATGGATTCCACGATGTCACTGACCCCTTTTTACTTTCTGATATACTGTGCTATCTCGTGATCTTTCCATGTAAGGTTGAGTATGGTTTTCTCATGTACACGCTGAATACTTCCCAGTTTGTGCGTTTGTCTCTTGGTTAAGCTCCAGGTTTCAGCCCCATAAGTGACTACCGGGAGAATGCATTGGTTATATACTCTTTCTTTTAGGATTATTGGGATCGTCTTGTTTTTGAAGGTTCAGCTTGCTTTGTCGAAGGCGATTATCCGCTTGATTTCTTTTTTTTTTGGGGGGGGGGATTTTATAGAGATTCGAGCTAATGAAAACGGAATAATGTTGGGTATTTGCTGTCCGTCGAAATTCCAATTAGAGGAAGCTTCAATATTAGCTCTCAATTTTCAAAATTTTAACATGAGCTGGGGCACTGGCCAGTAACATCAATAGAAAATTACGTAATCGTTTCAGCCATCATATACTACTATTCAGAATAAGAAAGATATTGGTAGTTCAAAAATAATTATGCATCTCGTATTTAGAATTTGAAAAAAAAAACTTGAGTAATGAATAAAGAATTCTAAATCAAGAAAAAATACTTCCATTAACCGAAGAGTGAAACTTCCTATAAAAGTGAACTTCAAAGACTATAGTAAGGCTTTATACTCCTTGGAATGAGTGAAGTGCGTCTTGTAAATCTTTCCCATTGATATTCATTGAAAGAGCAGAAGGACAATTGCTGTTGATCGATGAAAAGAAAAACAATCGATAATAACCCAGTTTCAGCCAATATTGATTTTATTAATTTTATGACAATCGCACGAAAACTTGGTAAACAATTAGATAAAAAGTGTTAAAGATTCATTAAAATGCAAACGATTTTTCTAATGAAGCGAGCAGAATTATAATTGTCATTATTGATATTTTACTGCGTTCGTTTTTATAAAAGGAATTCACTGCATTAAGATATTTCAGAATTGAAATTAGAATTCAGGATAAAACTTCGCTAAGGACCACAGACGACACACTTGATATCTGCCTGTCATACAGATCCCCCATCTAAAAAATATAAATATCAATAATCAGATAGAAATCATATTGTAATCATATCATGATATTATGATCATATCATATTGTAATAATCATTTAATTATCCTCAGTAATCATAACGTAATAAACATGTACTGATATCATCATAATCATGTGATAATCATATTCAAATAATAATATATTTGTGAAGTTATCATAATAATTTGATATTGTAATGATCATTTACTTATAATTATATCCAAATCATATAATTGTATATTCATATCATAATCATCATAACATGGTTTTTCAATGATCCATGTTTAAGCATCGGTACCAAGATTGATGAGAGAGAAGTGGTACGTATAGCTATTCGTTAGAGAAAAATGGAATGTGTGTTCGTGCAATTGCGTGTATATATCATACTTTCTTCACATCTTGCCTCACAAATTATTCTTTCAGATTTTCAATGCATATATACAGTAAAATCACAAACCATGCTTTTACTGTATACATATAATGGCACTACTCTGTCAGTAACGCTTGCTCCAGTTCCTGACAACTGACAATTACTTTCCGTCTTATTTTCAATGCATTCCCTTTGTGAATCCATTGGCAATCCATTTAAATTTTACATTGGATAGCTTAATTTACACAATGACGCTTGCAGTAATCCGTGATCATTCTCACTCCTATCTCCTGATTTTGGAAGTATTTCTACGGTACAATCACAAGAAATGCGATTAGGTTGTGCATCAGCCATATTCTATCAGTTATACTCTCATTATTTCCTTGCCTCTTACTACCCAGTCTTTCTTAATTTAGAATGCACTTTGTTGTAAACGTTTCGGCAATCCTTATCTATAACAAAATCACTACCACCGAATATACATTATACACATGATAGCCCTCTTCTGCCATCTTGATGACAAGATATGTGTCCAGCTTTAAACCTTCTTTCAATTTTCCTGTGTTATTCTGGGAAAGCAATATCTTTCATCTGATAATCATTCTACGTTCATAGGAGGAAATCATATTCAACTTAACATTGAGAAATTGCAAGACAGCACATTATATTCAAGGAAATTGCTTCGGTTCGTTGATCTCATATTCATTGTACTCTCTTCAGTATTCGTTAAGTCTTCAGGAGTTATGTGGTCAGTATAGTCTTGATCCTCTTTAGTTCTCCCAATCTCGCCTTCAGTGTCCTTGGTACGGTTCCAAGTGCACCTACTATTAATGGTACTACCCTGACTTTCATGTTCCACATCTTCTCCAACTCCCTTGCCAGGTCCTTGAATTTTCCCACATTTTCACTCTCTTCCCTATTTACTCTGTGCTCTTCAGGCACAGCCACGTCTATTATTTGATAGACTCTTTTTCTTGTCCACGATTACTATATCCAGTCAACTTGCTTGGATGGGATGGTCAGTTTGGATGTTATAGTCCCACAGTTATTCGTGACTTCCATCCTCCAGGACTCTCTCTGATTTGTGTTGGTAGCACATGGTTAAATCCAATCGTCTACTTCGTATTTCTGCTGCTACTCTATTGTGTCCGTGTCGATGTTTCCTCTAGGCTTGTTGATTGCAATCATTATTTATGTGGTTTACAGTCTCATCCCTTCCATCACATATGTGGCATCTATTGTTTGTTTTATTTTGAATTTCCCTTCGTCCCGATGCAATTGTTTTAGGCTACCATGATGGACGATTCAATTTCCCTCTTCAGGTTACCTTTTCGTAGCCACATCCATGATCTCTCGTCTGTAACATCCTGTATCTGTCTTCTGAATTCTCCGTATAGTTTTTTTCCTTCTGTTCCCATTTCCTTTGTTTGCTAGGCTGCTCATACGTTCTTCTCCTTATATGTTATTATTCTTATAAGGGCGCTCTATTATTGATGTTGTTATTATTATTATTATTATTATTATTATTATTATTATTATTATTAATATTATTATTATTATTATTCATTGAATCTGTAAACGGTAAATGCTGTGTCTGAATTGTTATTTCGAAGAGGTACCGTTGGTTGGTAATGCGAAATCAACTTGTATCAGGAAATAACTGCTCGTTTTTATTATACTTGATAGCTTGTTTGTTTTTACTTTTGATTTTAAATGACATATTGATTTTCTGGACCGTTCAAAGATATCGATTCCCTTTTTATAAATTCTCTTAATCGGGAGTAATATTGATCGTACGAGAATGAAGAATGGAATCTGCACAACACGTAGTCAATCGTGAAATCCGTATTTGTATTACAAAATGTGCGGCAAAGAATTAAAAGAATAAAATTAAAATCTACAATGATTGATTTAACGATGTGATCCATACCGTTGTAAAGGTGACAGGTTTTATATGAACATACTGTCCGCCATTGAGAAGGAAATGAAGGACCACGGGGTCGTGTATAAGGCCATCATGATTATTGACCGAACTAATCTTCGTCTGGCAAGTCACAATGAAGACAATTTGTAAGATACATTAATTGCCTCTAGGGGTTCCTTGCTTGATCCTTTTCAACATCCATGTCAAATCGGCGAGTACTGACCTTACATCTTTACGGCGCATGGCTGAACAGGACTCGTAAGTTTATGTTACACTAATCTTCAAATGGAGAGGACCTGTCTCTTTAAATGATCAATCGAAATATTACCGATTACCAAGGCACTAACATTAATGGCTTTTGCAGAAAAAGACTTGGCTATTTGAGTGATTAGGAAAGTCATTATCCTTACATGAGCAGTTGATAAATACGGAGTCCGTATCATTGGCACGACTCATTAAGATTAATTTTAATAGCTGACCTTGATTTTAATGACCAACCAGAAATCATAACGATGGTTAAGTTGAGGGCTTTCTTTCAACTGACCTACAATGAGTTGTAAAGATGAGAATGTATCCTTTCAATTGAATCTTAAAAGCAGGTCATCTGAACACTGCAGGGCTGATGCAAAATCAGGAGGTAGGAAATAGAGGTTAGAAAATTGTGTTACGTCAATTTCTCAAATAAGGAGGATCCATCATACTAGAAAATCAGCATTTTATTTTATGGATTTTAATTGACAGCAGCAATTGGTGGAGAATAGATACGAGACAAGCCCTTATCACCTGCAAAAACTTCTGAGATTTCCGTCATTGCGGTTCTATGGCTAAGAAGATAACATATCCGTTTTATTGCCATGACTATTCAATCCTGTCTATGTGTAACAGATTTTTACTTGCAAAGGGAAACTTGAAAAAATAATTACCTTGCAATAGAAAATGGCTTTTATCTTGCAATGGATAACTATTACTCTTCGCTACCTGCTGCAGTTAATGGGTTGTGCCAATTTCAAGATATTTGCTATTAAAATGTAAGGACCGAACCTGCAAAGAATGGCTCGTGAGGATAGTTTGAAATTTATAGGGCTTCGATAAGTGCCCTTGAGTATGGAATACTTCGAGACTTTGTCGTCATGCAGAGTCTTGGTTGAATTCTACACCATTTGATTGTTGATGCATATAAACGCAGTCTCGCTTCTTTAATGCTAGGGATTCGGTAACAAGGAACGAACATTACTTCGAGGTTCAGTGATGGCTTTTTACAAGAATCCACCCATCAACAACATACACTCATCATATATTTTTTGATATGGTAATATAATGGGTGATAGAGCAATAAAGAGCATTCGGTCATTTCGAACTTGTGTAAATTCCAAAAATTGACAACTTATGAGATGTTAGCATTGTCGTCTTATAAGGGAGAAATACAGCTCTTTTTGTATTTGCAATCATTTGCACAACTATCATGATTTGCAGTTTGTTTTCTGAAGAAGATGGGAACCTAAACAAATGGCCGTATCTAACATGAGTGCTTGTTGTGGATCGCACTAACTCTATATTGCTTCTTAGAAACAATTTCACAATTGCACATAAAAATTCTGACAAAACTTTCGAAATTTGTTGGTCGACATAAAATTTGGCTCGAGATACGATAAATAAATAAGTTCAATGCCGAGAGTTTACGAGACAAGCGTGAGTATAATTTTGGTATAACAGGTGTTTCTCATTTAATTTTCTATATCCTTGAAGCGGGGACAAAATCATTCAAAATAAACGTGTTTGCTTCGATAAACGTCTGTGTATACAGAATTCGACTTCTGTTAATGAGATAACCGTTCCTTTTAAATATTTTTTTAAGCCGACATAGCGTAGAGCAACGAACCAATTGCAGTTGATTAAAATGAGAACATGTCCCCAGCTCTTCCAGACTAAGAAATTGTGATGGTATGTTAGGCTTTTCTTAGTCATCGGAGTTTTGGGTGGTTAGAGATACAGGAGGCTTGTGTATAGGAAAGAGAATAGATGGCCGGTACAACATTGATAACGGCTCCACGAAACAATATTTTCACATTCTGCATCTCTTCGTTTTTTTTTCTTTTTTTCTTTTTGTAATAACAGAAAAGTGTCTTAGAGTGGAAGCAGGGAATGTCTGCACTGCAAATGGCAAGGCCTGTGGACAAAATTGAATAGAATAGTTAGTGCCCTTACTGTTTCAACGTCCCTCTCCCAGCTCCATGTATTATAAGTTTCTCTCTCGGCTTCGGTTTGTGACATTTGAAATAGCTTTAGAGGCGATAGTATCCAAAATGGCGTCACTCATTCTGCGTTATTTCACCCATAAGTTTATGGAGATGAGTTTTCATGCCTTTTCTTGCAGAATGATTGCGAACACTCTGGATGGATGGAGATTGAACTCGGCTCGCCAAGTCCATTACTCCATGCCGTTCACCGCTCAGTCACCCTGCACCATCAAACAAATAGAAAATAAATGAATGATCATTTAGGCACTTGTCAAAAAAATATGTTCTATGCAGGGGAATTGGAGAGGTTGTTTAAAGTGCAGCATCTTTTCTTTCCGAGAAACAGATTAGCCAGAGCTGCAAAACAAAATATATTCCCGTCACATTTCCAAACTTCATTTGCTATAACAGCTTTTATTTTTATTTTCCATTTTTGGAAAGTGCTTGACTATGGAAAAAATGCCGAGTTAGTCTTCACCTTTCACATCATTTTCTATTTTTGCCCTTCCCAGTCTTAATTCTGTTTCACGTCTTTCATCCTATTATTTATTTACTTTTGTTTTCTTTGATGCTTTTCAGCCTTCCTGCCTTTGACAGATGTTTATTAAGCTTATCATATTCAGAAACTGGTATTGAATCTTCAACCTACGGCCCCCTTTTCAGTAACATTATGGCAATCTGGGGAATCGATTCCACTTAACCTCCGGTGGTAGCCGGAACTTGATTTTGTATTTGCCCTGCAGTGTTCAGATTACTGGCTTTTCTGATTCAATTGAAAGGATACATTCTCATCTTTACAACTCATGGTAGATACGTTGGAAAAAAAAGTAAACTTAACAATTGTTAAGATTTCTAGTTGGTCATTAAAATCAATGCTGGCTTTCAGAATTAATCTTTAGGCGTTAACTATACTTAAATGAGAGTAAGGGGTAGATTAAAATCACTTCCAAGCTATCCCACTCCTAAATTAACATAACAATAATCAAATAAATGGATGTAATTAAATACAAAGTTGACCGCTGTACTCCTACTTCTAACCCCACTGAAAACATTTTATAATATATATATATATATATATATATATATATATATATATATATATATATGTATATATATATATATATGTATATATATATATATGTATATATATATATATATTTATATTTATATATATATATATATTATGATAGTTAAACAATTTTGTGTGTGCGTGTATGTATATATATATCTAAATCTATCCATCTATCTCTCTCTGTATTTGTGTGTGTGTGTCTCTCTCTCTCTCTCTCTTTCTCTCTCTCTCTCTCTCTCTATATATATATATATGTATATGTATATGTATATGTATATGTATATATATATATATATATATATATATATATATATATATATATATATATATATATATATATATATATAAAAGAGTAAAAAATGTAATTGTTAATTTACCTCAATCGGTAAGCCGGCTTGATCGTGATTTTAAATCAACGTCAGGGGATTCGGTGAAGATTGTTCTTGTCCTCTTTACGTTTATAGAATAACAAAGTCAACATCAGACTTGAAGTGGATTTTGACATAATGTCGTTGGTAGTTTGAAATCATCTCAAATCTACCCCAAGGGCAATTTTAAATCAATTTTATCATACCCTTTAGCAATCTGAAAGCAAGTTTAAGGTACTGCAGGGTAATATGAAGCCGACATAATCAGAAATTGCAACACGAGGGGAATTATTCTATTGCACAGAATTCCTATGTGGTCAGAGTCTCCCTGCTTTCAAAATTATTGTTAGAGATCCTGGCTTTTACAAAGGCTCGAACATTGGCTATAGCCTCCGGCGGGAATACTCGTCTCCCTCTGCTATTAAGCAGGTTTCTTCCGCTGATTATATTCATAAGAAGTCCATTTTCTTACTAAAGCTTACATTATTTTCTGATTACCGATAATACAATGCTTCTTGATTTTTACTTGGGAATCTAAAGTCTGAGTGTGAAAAAATGCTCTAAATGTTCAAATGTGGATTTTTCAATATTAAATTCCATTTGTAATAGGTTGTGTAACAATGATGCCGAATACAAGAATACCCAAACAGATCCTTTCGAGAGGCTGCAGAGAAACTTATGCATCTAAAAATGGTACCATCAAGAAATCCATACCTTTATTCGAAATAAATGAATACTGTAAGAACTGCAGCCTGACGTGCAAAGAGTGAGCCGTTAGTGCAAACTTTATTCGACGTCAGTGAGTCAAGAAAAACGAACCCAAAATAAAAATAAGTCAAAAACTATTTCCGGTCTCTGGACCATCTCCTCAGCTTCAATGACGATTTTGTGATCAATGATCCATTCAAAGCATCGGAAACAGTAACGGCAATGCAATGAAGAAACCTTGCAACATCCTCGAGTAGAAAAAAAAAACACCAATGCAAATGATGTTAGAGTTTCAAGCAAGGCATACACATTTTCTTACGATATGCCCTGCTCTGGATATGTTGATCGCGTTGTCAACTATAGTCATAGTGGCAATTACTCTTATAAAAAAAAGGGTTATAGAATAAATAGCAGCCTTAGCAGTAAGAACACCAGCAACAGACAGATGTTGTTGTTGTTGTTGTTGTTGTTGTTTTATTCTATCTTTAAAGAATAAAGAATAACTTTCAGGTATCTTATAGCTTTCATGGTTGTATATTTGTTGGTGTGAGTGTTATTGTTGTTCTTTCGGCTCTCATTTGCAACTGTATGAGATAAGCGGAAATTGCTGAAGAACCGTGATTTCTTTTGTTTGTCTGTATTGTTAAGCTGACATCCACTACCTTGGGTAATCTTTTTCATCGGTATTGACATTGAAAAGTTAGAAAGGAATTACCCTACACTCGACCACAACCCTTTTACACAAAATGATTAATTAGTAATGTAACAAGATACATGAACACGCATAAGCACACACACATAAATATACACTTGCACTAACACAAACACACACACACACACATATATATATATATATATATATATATATATATATATATATATATATATATTTGAAGGCAGTCGTGAACAGGAGTGTGAGTGAAGTTTTTCATATTGACACGTAACGAACTTAGATTATTGTTCAAGCACGATATGGACCCCGCGAAATCACATGCGCAACCGAGGCCGGCAGAATATTTGATGAAGAGACGAGCTAGACAAATTCAGGGAGTACTGGCTCTGCGACGCCCATGATAGAGAAGTGAGGCAAAACATGGGGAAGGTCTATATCCAACAACAGACATTAAAAGGATGATGATGATGATGATGATGATGATGATGATGATGATGATGATGATGATGATGATGAATGAGAACCTTTGTTACCTTGTACAATCATTCAAAAAGAGGATTGCAAAAATAAACAACGATTGGCCAACTAAGGTCACACCAATATATATATATATATATATATATATATATATATATATATATATATATATATATATATATATATATATATATATATATATATGATCCTGATATTCACTTGACAGAGTTTAGTAAGGTACAAATCCAGATAGGAGAAATGGCTTGGTAGGAAATTGCGCTTTGAACCAGATAAATATAAATTCCATGAATAAGAAATTATTTGATTCAAGCCTAATGACAGCCCAAAGTGTGTCTTTCGAGTAATCCTTAGTAATGAAATTTTTAATCCGATGAACAGTTAAGCAGCAGACCATTACCGCTGATTTGGTCAAGTTTTTTTTTTTCATGTGCCGCTTAGGACAAAAGAAACAATGTTGAGTAATCCAGTTATTGGATTAGTCGTTGTAAAGGTATATCATTCAAAAAAAATCTTCTTTTTTTTTTTTAGATCAGACGTATAAAATAGCAAAATTTCATTAGGTAAGCCAGACCAAAGATGGCTGAACGTCCACAAAAGACATTGTACAGACAAGGCCTTATAGTTAGAATAAGTCTAGAATTTCAAAATACACGGGACAAACACTTCAAGAGATGAGGAAAACATCGGAGGGGATCCTTGTTTAACACTAAGAGATCGTTTGAATGCTTTCTACCGAGGGCAACACGGAATTTATTCGTAGGTATTTTCAGTTTCTGCTTATTACCGCATACTACGTAGCCAGTCAGATCTTCATAGATAAAGATATTTATTTTTGGAGTAGTTAATCTTTCATCTTATTATTGCTGTTTTTTTTTACCAACACCTGTGAATTTGTTTGGGAGATTGTTGAAGTTTGTGGAAAAAAATAACCCAGTAAATATGTTATACAAGAAAGTAAGAAAGTAAAAGTTTTTTGCTTTTATCTAATAAACCAGACGATTTTTCACATTACCAAATACCAATATATATGTTAGTGTACGTACGTGTGCGTGTGGAGGGTTGTCTTCATCCGACTATAATTCACTGAATGTCGGTCCGTTCGTTTTTGTAAAACTAAAAAATGGTCAGAAATATGGCCACACAATTATCTCTGACTCCTGATAGAACCCCGGATCAGGTTTCAACGAGTTAATTCTGGAAGTTCATTATATTTAGTGAGGGCTCAACTTGGGATTTAAATTAATGCTTATTTGGCGATTATGTTCGTGCTCATCTAAAAAAAAAGTGCCTCCTGTTATAGCACATTCATGTTCTACGTATGATTTTGCGATTAAAAAGAGTAGTTTTTTTCATTTTGATTCTTGTTTATGTCTACATACACTCATTATTATTTGGTATTTGTGATTTAGATTAGCATTAGTACAAAAATATCATGGAGCATCCTTCATTGTCTGATACGGTCAGTAGTTTATTTGGGTGATACCATCAGTTACTGCACTGAGCCTCACCAACCCTGGTGACGCCATGGGAAAGAAAGGCCCTCTCTCTTTGCAGTCGGTATTGTTAATTGTTGAAAGCCTAACACCGGAGATAAATCCTCATAATTTAGACGCTTCAGTTCGATACCGTATCAATAAGTTACAATGCCTATTATTTCTACTTAAATGTTCTTCAGCTACTTAAGAATGTCTTTCATTTCAAGAAGAGACAATAATGTTTAATCGTCTTAGCCTGATCCGTCCTTCAGTTATTTACGTAATCTTTTTTTAATCTTATAATCCACCCCTGCAAGTTATCTACGAAATAGAAGTAAAATCTTCAAAGTCAATTAAAAGACAAAAGGTTATAATAGGGCCTTGAACTCGATCAAAAATGCTCATATATGTCTTGTAACGTTTTTTGATAATTATAGAAAGATTGTAGATGTTGCATTTCCCCCACTCTCTCTCTCTCTACATATATATCATAAGAATTACAAGGATATATTCTCTGTGAATGTTAACAATTTGCACTTAATGGTTGCTGATTTTCTCTAGGGGACATTCATAAAAAATTAAAGAAATGTTATATTTATAGGAAACTTCATAATCTTGGAGATGATCACTGATTGCATTGAACTCACGGGGTTTTGAAATTCATTACTTATAACAACCAAAAAGTATTACTGAATTTAAATGTTATCCTCATAAATATAACTAATGAATATAAACATATTTTTCTGAATAAATAGTGACCAGCAAATTTCGAGCTATCACACATACTTTATTGTAAAAGGCATACGGCCAGGTCATGCTGAAAGCAATGGTCCTTGATAGAACACTGAAGCAATGAACTATGTTGAAGGGTAGCCACAGAGGAATAGCAGTTTATGGAATCAAATTGATTTTAAGTTACTCTAGGGTGAAACATTTCATATGTAACAATCTATGATCAATTTCGAACTAATCTTTCATCTAATTTTCATTCATCAAACTTCCCTTCCTGAACTTGTTATCGTTCTCGGTAAAGAATTGCTCTGGGTGCCATTTGCAGTCTTCCAGGAAATTGATTTTTTCCCATTTAGACGATTCTGTAAAGGCCGGCATAAATGGTAACCAGAAGGTGGAATGTCTGGTGAATACAGAGTATGAGTTAAAACTTTCCAGCCAAGCAGTAAGAACAGTTGGCTTTGTCACTAGAGTAACATGCAGTCTTGAGTTATTCTGTAGGAATATCACGGTTATTGGTACGGTTAATAATGATTTGTTCTGCTCGTTTCTTGAACGCTAATGTGTGACGTTGTTATAAAATATACACTTTTATCGACCGTTGACTTCATTCAAATATGGATGCATTTCTTTCCAGTACTCGGTAGATCGCTCACATAGATAAAGAGTGTCGTCGGGAAGGAGGTAGACCCGGGAAAATGTTGTCGAAAATTTCACAATATGGAAAGGGAAACTATTTGGGACTACTTAATACATCTACATTTTGTTTATTAAGGGGATAATTAGCTTATATACGACTCACCCATTACTTCAAGATCTCGCCAAAGCTTTGAAAGCGAAAGTTGGTCCGAGAGAAATGATAGAAATTTCTGAAATGCCTTGATGGCAGTTGGGGTACAGGATTGTTGTTGTATAGGTGGAGACTAGCAATTTTTTTTATTACGATGTATCAGAGGGAAACATTTTTTTTTCTGTGTAAATTTGGTCGCTAGACAAGTGGATGTCCTCTAAAGTAGATAAAGTTATCTTTAGGATGTAATTCAAAGTTAATTGTTGTTTTCTTCATTTACGTCAACTCAAACATATCAAAATCACTAACAGAGCCCTCTAGCCAATACTTCCTGTATTTGTTTACTTTGCCATGCAAACTTTTTTCGCTGTCAACAGTTTCGTATACGCAATCTGGTTATTTACAATGTGAGTCATGATGCCCCAGCGGTTGTCTGGTGATATGCAGCCCATTGCAATTTTAAATTTGGTCTCTGAATTTTTTTTTCCTTTTCTGATATAACGTGCTGTTTTGTGATTACTCCACGTGATGTTAAGTATGATTCCCTCGAATTCGTGTTGCATGGTTCTCAGTTTTAGGGCCGATTCATAGGTCAAATTTCTTGTCAGAGCTCCATAAGTGACTATTGGGAGGATACATTGTTTATAGACATCATTTTCTTTTCTTCCTTAGAACGGACGGTATTTCTGAGGTTGAACTTGCAATACCGAAATCTTGGCAACCAAGATTCTTCTTTTTGATTTTTTTTCTTCTTCCGAGAATTCCATGGAGATTTGTTATCCTTGGTAGATGTAATGGTAAACCTTTTATTTTCAGCTCTGCGTTTTCCATCTTGATTGATGCGTCTTCACAACATTTTCGTTGTAAATGACATTCGTTTTACTGACACCTACATGGAGAACAATTTTGTCTGGCATTACTTGAAGATCATGAAAGACATCAGCGATTCTTACATACTGGCTGACTATTCTGAGCCTTTTATTTTCCAATCTAAAAGAGGGAGAGAGAGAGAGAGAGAGAGAGAGTGAGTGAGTGAGTGAGAGGGAGAGACAGTATACCAACATGGACAATATTCCCCCCAAAAAGGTATTGCTCAATGAAACTGGTCGAGTAATCAAACCAATAAAGTTGAAAGATAGGAAATATAAAGAGTGACCTTTCATTTTTTTCCCCAAACTTGATATTTTAACCGGGATTCCGGAATTTATATATATATATATATATATATATATATATATATATATATATATATATATATATATATATATATATATATATATATATATATATATATATACGCTTGGTAAAGCATTTAAGGATAAAAATAGCACGAAAGCTTTCAGAGAGCTGAAAGAAGTTTTCCAGGAGCATAGCTAGAGATTTTGGGGCCTTGGAGGCTTGACTACTCAAGAGCAAGTTTTCATTGTAAAATGTCAGTAAAAATGCAGAAGATTTACTACAATTTATAAAGCCTATGGGGCCCCAATATTGAAAGTCCGGTGGCGTTACAAAATAATTCGATCTTATCCCTCGGTCACCATTCTATCTTAACTTTTGGTCCTTATAATTAAGAAGTGGTCAGTTTCACTTTAGACTCTTTCAAGAATTATACATGAACATACAGAAAAAGACGATGTGTACAAAGTAAGGTTCCATTTTATTATCATAATTGTAATGTAACCAAACCCCTAGATCTATTAAACTCATTCTCCCATGCCTATCAAGTATGCATGCCAAATAAAAAAATATTTTAAAAATTGCAAAATAGCTCCCAAATACCCTTTCCATTAGTTACCGATCTGCTTCCCCATTTGCAGTTTTATTCCGGAACTATACATATAAAGCACAATGCATATCCATATATAAATATTCATATATATATATATATATATATATATATATATATATATATATATATATATATATATATATATATATATATATATATATATATATATAAATATATATATATATATATATATATAGTCTATTTCTTTTTATATATAACGAATTTCTACATTTGCAACGAATGATTTTTAATCAAAGGGAATGGAATGGTTGAAGGCTATATATATATATATATATATATATATATATATATATATATATATATGTGTGTGTGTGTGTGTGTGTGTGTGTTTGCTTGTTTCTTTGTTTGAGATAGTGAGTGTGTGCTTTCGTTTTCAATCTTTTGTTGTCACCAAATTTGCAAAAGAATCATAAGTATTTGGAGTCGGCTTTCCTTATCTAAATCTCTTCAATTCCCGCTAGCGATTACATTTTGTGTTTGTAAAAATGTGTATAGTGTCTCCCTTTTAGAGATAATAATTTTTCCAATGTAATATCAAAACTAAGTAATGCAGATTATATGTAGGTAGAAGACATGATTATTTGATAAAAGCACCAAATGTCCTGTGAATCGCTGGTGGTTTCCTTGAGATAATCGATTCCTAAATTAAGGAAAAAATGAAATTAGAACAACGTCAAAGGTAATAGATTACCAGAAAAATCTCAATCTGTTTTTTTCTCAAAGAAATACTGATAAAATACTACCTGATATATATATATATATATATATATATATATATATATATATATGTGTGTGTGTGTGTGTGTGTGTGTGTGTGTGTGTGTGTGTGTGTGTGTAAGTATATATATATATATATATATAAATATATAGATATATAGATATATATTAGGAGTTTTGTGTGAGTGTGCATGTGTGTTTTATGAGATAGAGCCTTTCAAAAATCTAAAAAATAGATTAGTTGAAGCAAAAATCTTTATTCTCATAAGGACGAACTTAAAAAGAAATTATATATATATATATATATATATATATATATATATGTATATATATACATATATATATATATGTATGTATGTATGTATGTATATGTATTATGGAATCACTAAACAAAAGTTTAAGACTAGACTTACCCACCATATAGCCTTTTTCACTAAAGAATACGGTTGCAAGGAGACGATACTCACAATCCATTATTAGAAGTTTGAAGAAAAGAAAAAAAATGATGATCAATAGGTTAGTAAAACAGCTAAAATATATAAGAGTCTAATCTTCACATGTGAACTGTCTGGAATGAAAATGAAGAATAATCACATAGAAGAATAGAAATAAGCCATTAAATTCCAAATTGGTCGTAGGCTTGCATTGTAAACGTAAAAAATATTCTTCACAAAAGTCAAGTGAAAAATGAGCTACTAAAATGAATTTTGGCTGGAGGGACCCATAGTTCTAAACTTTCAATTCATAAACTTACAACTCTGGCATGAAAGTAGGTAAAGTGATTTAATACATCCACTTCTTTTACATATTAGACATTCGACTCGAATATCTAACCTTGCGCTTAGTAAATAAATAGGAGAGAGCAAGTGCCCTTGTAGTTGTCTGAACTTGAACCTATACACACAAGTCACCATCATAAGAGCAAGGTATGTTTGAATTCAATCTAAAATATCACAGCAGACTTAAATAAAGACCTCACATTACACTGAATCATAATTCAAAATAGTGAATGTCTACATAGGCTTTTAAGTGTAACTTACGTGACAAGAATAAAAACTAAATCCTAAAAAATAAAAGGAAAGAGAGATGTACAGAATACGCGAAATAACAACAAACTAAAATATTTTAGGAAAATAAACAATGATAGTTATATAAAAAAGAATAAATAAGTACATTCACGAAGTAAAATAATCCAAATAAAATGAAAATTTAAAAAACTTAAAAGAATTAGAACACTACCAATACCAATAAGTCCAAAACATCAGTAGTTGTTTCTAAGTAATCTCATAGCTGAACGCATGGAAGCTAAGTCGGGCTGACTACTAATTTACTGTATGGTGTGGGTCGTAACCCTCAACACTTCCAACTAAAAAAATGGTAGACGGCGTTTGAATTCCTGAATGGGTATGAAAGGCAAAAAAAAAACTCTTCACTGTTCATTTAAGAATCTTTTTCAAGTGAAACAGAATGTACAATCCGAAATGGACCATTGGGAAGAAAAGAAAAAAGATTCGGCCCATTTTTTAACCATCCTACCGATGCTATTGAGCAATCCTTTTCAACCAAGATGTTCTTAATATATTAATACATGTATGCGTGCGTTGTATATTTTGTTATAGTTCTCTTATATTTGTCGATCTATTTATGTATCTACGCATCGATATATCCTTATCGTAATGCTGATAAGATATCCTTATGTATACTGTGAGTGTATGAGTGAGTGTGTGAGTGAGTGTGTGTGTGCGTGTGTGTGTGTTGAGGCAAACGTCTCTTGAAAATGAAAAAAATAGATGTGAAACAAAAGTTGATAACTCACACGCGTGTGTTCGCGTGTGTTCGCGTGTGTGTGTGTGTGTGTGTGCATGTGTGTGTATGTGTATGTATGCAGACTTTGCTAGCCATGTGTTCCAACCACAGGCAAGCCCCACTGTCGGGGTTTTCTCACGAAGCTACGGCAAACCTCTACAACGAGGGCGCATCTGCCAGGAGAAGGACATTCCTGTCAAACTTACGACCTTGGAATACTGCTCTTATCCATGCCACGTCAGTGGACCAGGGGAAACTAACCCTTGGTTTAAAAGGTGAGTTTGGCTATGGGAAAGCTGACATCACCTTAAAAATCCATTGCTCAGGCCTGAGGGAAAATCCCCACATAGGCCCCACCGTCTACGCCTACTGCTGTGGCAAACTCTCACAACTATCTTCGGCTGCGAAGCCAAGCCATTCATATATCTATCTATCTATCTATCTATCTATCTATATATATATATATATATATATATATATATATGGTTGATGTGTCAATAAATCCATATGATACTTATGAAAAACGTATTTATTTACACAAGAAACACTTATTTTCAACGTAGTCTCCACCGTTGCACTGTACTCAATTCAGATAAATATGCATGCTAACTTGTGTACATCTATTCACCTTAATATCTAGGTGTAGTCTTATGAAGATATATAAACCCATGCACCATACTTTGAAGATAAATTGCGGTAGACATTTTTCGCTTATTTGATGGAGATGAAAGGTTCTCTATAGATCTGAAAGGATCGAGACGGATCGACTTCCTAATTCCTTGCTACATGAAGTCTTAACCACCTGAAATATTGACAGGCAAATGGACTGTATGAAGTTGCACGTTTCATCATCATCATCATCATCATCATCATCATAAACAACAACAACGACAACAACTTTTCTTGAAAATTCAACAAAACTCTCGGTCGTTGACGTTGCGGTGCCAGTATCTCCTGAACCTGTCTAAATCGTCTACCCATCCTATTTCTTTTCTGGACGCAATTTCGCATGTAACATGTGCTGCCCAGTGACATTCGAGTTTTCTCTTTAATTTCATGATATTTTACTGTGGTGTTTTTCCTCTAGAACACATCGCTACACTTAATCTCTCTCTCTCCCCCCTGTCTGCCAGCCTGTTTGCCCGCCCGTCTCTGTCTGTCTGTCTGTCTGTCTCTCTCTCTTTCGCTCTCTGTGATGTTAAGCATACCCCCCCTTGCATGATTCTTAGTTTGCAAACAAGTATTCTGATAAATTCCATACGTGACTATTAGGAGGACACATTAGTAGAGGACTTATACAGACAGAAATCAATGAGAAATACAAAAAATTGCAAAGTTTAGTTACATTATGTCATTCAGACATAAAGTCGTCACTTTCTGTACTCCATTTTTTCAAACTTATTTTTCTTTATGATGAAAATGCCTACTTAACTCTCAGATACTAACTAAGACTCTAATTAGCAAGCAAATTATGTTTGCATTTTATTGATAGACTGTATGCGTAAATGCACGAGTTAATTTCGAAATATTCAAGGCATTATTAGTCACACACAATACTTTGGATATAAATTACCGTAAAATACATGGAAATAAGAATCAAAGTCAATATATAAACGCCCAACGCGTACGGGATTGTAGACACACAGACACACAGATACACAGACACACAGACACAGACACAGACACAGACACAGACACATATATATATATATATATATATATATATATATATATATATATATATATATATATATATATATATCATATGTATGTAGTTGATGTAAGGAAAAGGACTGTGCATTTTCTTTTCCAAATTGATTTGAAAGCTTCCCCACAGACTTGAGTCGCCGTGATTCTGGTAATTATGCTCTTTTTTGTTAAAATGATGGTTTACGATTGCAATTATAAAACGATATCAGAAAACGTGAGAAAGAAAGTAAATTCATCGAAAACATTACTTCGAAGCGCGAACGATTCGATCGTAACCGTATCGAAATTCAAACAATTTCCCCTTAAGCAAGGAGTTGTAAAATTGGGGAAATTAAAAAGGCTTCTCCAATTTTTGAATTGATCGCAGTTATTAGAAAATAAAAGAGTAATAACAGGCAAATAGATATCGTTTATTATAAGGCTGTCGTTCCCTATTTTGTGCAAATGAAGGTTCAATGTGGCGTAGTGTTTATTTACACGGGAATGGCTAACGAATATCCAATTTCTGATTAGGATGCATTATTCACAGTGCTATAATTGCTTTTTTGAAAGATGTTAGACCACACTGAATAAAAACTAAAATAATGATTTTAAAAAAAAACACAAGCCAAAAATTTGCCACGATATTCGTACCATGCATAAATGAATCACCACAGCTCGCATTGGTACTGGAACCATTTATCTAAAAAATCTAAAAAAAATCTGAAAATTTTTTTCATTAGAATTATCTTAAAAAAAGGAAACTTTCTACCTTTAATGATCTGAAAATACCAGTTCAAGATTTTGGCGTTGTTGGTCCAAAATGACCGAAGAGGTCCCCAAAAGCAATCTATTTCTCAGTGCAAATTTTCAAAGTTGTAGCCCCCAAAATATGTACAGCACCACCCAGAGACACATATCAGGAGGCACAAAGACAGAAAATCTGTATTGGTTCGTTATTCACGGATGCCAATCGTTGGACTACGATTCAATTTATATTATGATAATTAAAAAAAAAACGGAACAAGATTGGTGATACTAACAAGATTGGTATACATAAGAAAACATGGATGTATTGATGAGCAAAATAAAGGAGTGTTATAGTTAGATAAGATTTTCTACCAAACGTAAATGCTCTTGAGACTCAATTGGTACAGCAAGCACAAGACAGGTTTCACTAAGGAAAAAGGATCTGAAATCTAGTATCACTTGAAGCTTCATCTCGATGTCTGATCCACACACTTCATCGATGAGAGTAGACTGTTGTTCTAGTTAGTTGGAATGGAGATCAACTAAAATCAAGATGAAGAAAAATACTTGTCAAAAATCAATAATCGTAAATTAGTTGACAATATGTTGTGCCCCATCCCGTCGCTAGATATCTTGATAAAGTGTCCGACACTGGCATAACTTAATGGTTGACAGAATACCGAATAGTTAGTCAGGTTAATTTCTCACTTAATAGTAGGATTTAACCCAATAATATCCATCTTGCATAACTCAAAATGGAGTTTGGTGCCATCAAAACGATACGAAAGGTAAGATACAGCATCCAGATATTATAGATTATTGGACTAACGGAGAGTTGAACGTATTCAAAATATTGAAACGTGCTTTTGAAATGATCTAGTATTTATTTGTAATGGTGTATTGCATATGCTTAGGTATTGATTATTTTGGTAGCTGGAAAATGGTCCTATGCCAAGAGATTTCAGCTGAGGATTGCATGAATTTAGGGCGCCATTCCCAGCGCAGGTGACAATTTCTCAAATGATATCCACGAGAATTCTGCCCAATAACCTAAAACCCATCAATCAATGGAACGCTGGATCTCGTGTAATCAGGGGAAAACTCTAAGAAGAAAATATCCATGTTCGGCTTTAAGTTTAAATTGAAATCTTCTCTATTGGGACACAATCTCATACATCATGCGTTTCTCAGCCCGGACCATTTATGTTATCATTTCGCTTGTCACGAACTCTGTCCGTTATCCTGTGATTGGTCAATTCGTCAAAAACTGACCAATCACGAGGATAGAATTTAGGAACACTGAAATATAGATAAAGCAGAAAGCTGAGGCGTTTTTTTTTTTTTTAATTTTTGGTCTGTTTTTTGTTTTTATCGTTTCGATACGGGATTACAAGCTTGTAAAAAAAATCTGACTCAAAATTTGGTTAAATAGACCAGATTGATTTTTAATATAAATGCATCATTTTTTTTACTATAAACTGAATAAAGAAGAGTATCACTCATTCTATTGAAAATATCATTTAATTACTATAATTTATATGAAGTATTATAATGCTTATACCAATTTAAAAGAAATAGGGGACGAAAGCAGGATAAATCGTTTACTGTGGGAGAAGGAAGAATGAGGGGGAGAGAGAGAGGAGTAATGTAGAGTAATAATTTGCAAGAAAAGAGAGGGAAGAAACATATATTTTGTGTGGAGCTGGATAGGAAGAAGACAAAAAATCAAGGAGGTTCACTAATAGGAAATATTTACATATAAAACTAATCCATTTAATGAGTCGGCTCGCACAAATTTGACCAGGTCATTTGCTGACAATTTATATATCACCCAAACCCCTTACAATTAATAAACTCTACCATCGAGGGGTCTCCTTGACCTAATACTTCTGATCATGCTGAAGATATAGGGTGACTTCTACGAAACGTACGTAAATAAATACTTATTCCTCAAACTTGATTTTCTTATTGTCAATAAATTTCCAACATAATACATAAAATCATTGCTGGGCAAAGAAGATTTGAAGGAACAAGGGAAAAAATTTGAAGATAAAGGCTTAGGGTCAACTAAGAACGGAGGTAATACAATATTGTCAACACGCGGGCAATTTCAACGGGTCCAGCTAGTTATGCTATTATGGCATGTGCAAATAAGAAAATGCCATTTTCTACACGTCAAGTTATATCCTGTGCAATATTTAGCACAGTGATATACGGAAATGAGATGTAAAGTGGTGATTTCTCGGAGGACATTTGGGAAGTGCTGAAATAGTTATATGGAAATCGCCATTTGGTTGCTTTATTCAACGGAGAATAGGGAAAGATTCCATCTGATTAATTCAAACTAAATGGCTGAAAGATATGCTCAAATGTTCATTAACACCTTTCAATATATACCTCGGGCTAGTTAGTCATGGAATTATCTGTTTTTCCTCCTAAAAATAATCTGTCCGTCTGTCTTTCTGTCTATCTCTCTATCTCTGTCACTGTCCGTCTGTCTCTCTCTCTCCCCTCTCTCTCTCTCTCTCTCTCTCTCTCTCTCTCTCTCTGCATTCGTGCTTCTGCGCGTGCGTGTGTGTGTGTGACAATCTGCCAGTCTGAAGTAAATCTTTGTAGCCTGATATATCAGATTTTATTGCAAGAATGGAAATAGTGAAGGGATTCAAATTCTGACCAATCTGCTTATTGTGATTAGGCATTGCCTTGGGAAATGCATGAATCAGCTGGTTCCCTATGCTCTGAGGCAGTACAATTTATCTTGACAAAATAACTCGTCACTACAACAATATTTTCCAGAAGGTAATTGGCGTGACAGCGTTTTGGCAAACCACTTTCCCATGACTGTCTCTTTATCTATCTATCGATCACTCTGGCAGACTAAGCTAAACTTTGTAGTCGTATTATATAGGAAGGGCTGGCAAAATGCTTATTGCTATGGAAAACGGAAGAGGTGAACCGTGTGCAGTTTCCTGATTAAAGCTGTTTATGTATTGATTCCTCACTCATGCATTCGAAAAAGCATAAACCCATCTCTTCTCCAGTCACCAACTAAACTATGGGTAAATTGCAAGCAAGACTTTGGTCTCTACCCATGATTAATAATCTATCTGGGAGACGTATAACTCTGATTCCAAACCAGGAAATGAGGCCCATTAACACAGATGTATGCCAATTTTATTGTGCATTGACACTATCTGGCGTTGGATAATCGTTCTATACCAACGAATTATAGACAAGGTGTGCATGATCTTAAATCGCCATTTCTTGTGCAGATATCAATGTCTTTAATGATCAAAACGAAACTCTAATAACCTAAAAATGGGAGTGCCGATGACTGAACAGCACGGAATATAGTATGGGAGAGCTGAATTCAAAATCTGATGTGACTGACACTAATGCCCTTGGAAAAGGCACGGACCCTCTATGAATAAAACATTGTATGGTAGAATGAGCGCACCACTTCGGGTGCTGTTACTTCTAAGTCTATTTTCACATGTTGCAAAAAGCCTCAAAGACTTCAAGACGAAGAGAAACTTGTAATATGTGGAGCCTGTGCAGGGGCAGCTTCTGCCATGGCCAGCATGAGGGATTTTACTTGAATAAGCAATAACCTAAAATTCTCGAATAAACGAAACGTTCGATCTGGTTGAATAAGTGGCGTTTGAGAAGAACATCTCCATCTTTGCTCGTTGGTTCAAGGATAATAAATCTTTATAGCAATGTGATGTCCTTTACCAAGCAAATCTCAGCTCAAACCATGTTGCTGTAATGACGAGTGCGAATAAGCAAACGCCATTTTGTACACGTCAATTTTTATCCTGTGCGATATTTGGCATAATGATATGAGCAATTCGGATGAAAATGGACATTTCTCAGAGGACATTTTGAAGAACGCAATGCTTAAATAGTTATACGGAAATTGCCATTTGATTGTTTTATTCAAGGAAAAATAGGAAGAAATTCCATTAGATTAGTTCAGGAGAAATTGGTAAAAGACACGCCAAAATTTTACACCTGCGCTTTTCAATATATTCCTCGGTCTTGTCACACATCCAACCATGCACTCATACATTTTCTTCCAATCTCTTACGCTTCCTTCCTATGTATCTATCAATCTATTTATCGTAGTCTGTTTATATGTATTTATTTATCTTCTTGGTATGTTCATGATAAATAGATCCCTAAAACTGCAACTGTGAAAACAACAGCAGCGCCTCCAAGGAAGCTTACAACAAATGATTACCCTTTTGGGTCAGATGTGGTTTCCAGGGTTCTGGATAGATTTCGGTGTCCAGTGCTATCAATCATACTTCTGGCTATTCTCAAGATTATTTATTTATGATTGACATATATGCATGTGTGTAAAAGAGAAAAGAGAGGGAGAGAGAAAGTATGTGTCAGTTTGTTGACTTTTATAGACCCGGCTCCCTATCAACTAAATAACGTTTCTCTTATTCCCAGTCTAAGCAAACATTTTAATGCTCCAATCTTTGATTTAACCATATAAATTGATATCATAGCCGACCTTGGGGTCTCTCTGAACCCCTCCTTTAGCCCTAGCATCGTAATTGGATCTTTAACTAAATTCCAATCACTCTTAGGGTCAGTTTCAAAGCTGAGGAAATCCAAAACAATGCTCGCCTGGTAACTAGAAATGTGTCCTTCAGAGAGTACCTTCTCGTTTATATCAAGAGATAAATGGTCAACATGCAACCTGAGGTCTGCAGCAAAGTTTAATAGAACCGAGAACAATGTAAAAGACCAATTATAAAGTTCCCCCTAACAGTCCTGTGCCATAAAAAGCGCGTTCTCCACACCTACGGACTGTCCATGTCTTTCATTTTGTTATCATAGATTGGAAAATGGACAATGCAAACCATGGCATTGAGCACAAAGCGAAATTGATTAATGTCTTTCCCAAGATCATCAATGTGGCGTTGTTATAAGCAGCTTTTCCAGTTATCTCCACCAAAAGCTCGTGTTCATAATTTCAAAATGCAGAAACCTGAAAAGTGAATGAATTGCTTTCTCTTTTTTGAAAAAACTCAATATACCAAGCATACTGGGGATCGAAATTCAACAGCAATTTTGACTAAAATCTGAGGGATACGTGAATATATTTTCAGTTGGTATCAAGATCAGTCAAAATCTTAGATTTCTGCGGCCTCTTCCAAAGAAGGCAGGGGTGCTGTTGAAAGTTTTAAATATAATGATCAGAAATAAGAGGCATTATATTTTGATGATATTTCGTTTGTCCTCAACGGACTCAAATTTCCATAACCAGTGGATATATTAAGTTTATTTCGATTATCGCCATCCAGGGTTCAACTTCGTCATTAGGGTTGGAGATAATAATATTCTTTTATTTGATTTTGGAGTGGCAACGACTTTGTCTAAATATTTGGGGTCTTTTGAGAGAAAAAGAAAATGCAAGGGAGAAAAAGATGTTGAAGAAAAGTTAATCTTGTCCCCATGCGGGCTCCCGTACTTTGAAATAATCGATGTTGGCTATATCTCGGGGTTGACGAATAAATACCCACAGTCCCAACAATAAATTCGACCCGAGTTCTACGATTCCTTCTAGTTTTACTAAATTGGTTGACGTTACGCCACAACTTACTTCGATATATAATGTAAGACGCATTTTTTCCCCAAGTTCTGTCTCAGGAGGCGAACGTCTCATGTAAACAGCCAGACACTGTCGAGGCTGATAAAGATTTTGATAAACGAGAGCATTATGAATAACCCAAATTGTGGAGGGCTGTGAAAACCGGGGAAAAAGAGGACAGTTCCTTTTTATTATTCTGAAAATATGCCTGCGAAAATTGAGGTACCTCTTATAGGAACGTGCATCTAATATACTTTTTTTTTAAATTCTTAATCATCTTTAGCATAATTTACCACTGTTGGGTACTAGACGAAGATATTAGTCTCTGAATATGATAATGATGATATTTTGTTAAATAATATAATAGTATTGAAAAATTAGTCATGGTACCATTGTTATGATCTACAGTGTATTGATAAACATTAGCCAACCAGAAACCTGAACTCCACAATTAAAAACCTGAGGATATTTTTAAAAAACTATTTTTGGGAATCAGACAAATCTTATACGCAATCCAATACGTTAATTATATCCATTCCTTTTATTTGCAGGTAAGTTATAAGTCTGTCGTGTGAACGTAACTGAGACGCGTAAGTTTCATATAGCAATGTCAACGTGAAATATCTTATTCTTGTATCACAGTTTGAACGTTGAGGTTGCCAGAAAAACCGACTCCAAATCAACGTTCTTTCAATATATAACATTGATTTCCAACTGAGCGCCTTCGACACATCTAAACTAGTTTCTAACGAACAAAGATGTTTTGTTGTTGACCTTTTAATTTATCCACAACTTGAACAATTGCCTGCGTCGAATGATAGCGAGAATGTTGCTGTCTTTGTGCTAAAAGGCATTTCACAACACGTCTTTTCATGCTCGCTTTAAAGAATTCTCAGCAGGAATACAATTAAGTGAATTTTCTGACCACCTGCCAAATCTTTATCTTTATTAGAAAAAACCTTTTTTTTTCCTACTTGTGCATGATTCTAAACGTGGCATATATGAGCTGCTTTTCTATCTACGTTTTTTTCTTTCATCAGATTCTGCAAAAGGTTATACATACAGATCGTCCATAAGGTTTCTATTTCATCTTATGGTTTAAAACAAAATAGATTGGAAATTAATGGACTCTTCGTATTTATGTTGGTGAACAGCTCGCTTGGTACGCATAACTAATGCCGAAAATGCAAGGAATATCCAAGAAGATAACGTGCACAATTGTCAATACCGTTGGATTAAGAAGTTTCATACTCTAATTCACATTGAATACAGCAAAAAAAAAAAAGAATTGAGAGAATTAATCGAAGAGAAAGGAAATTTGGATTGGACACAATTATTAGTGGATGATAGAGCCTAATCAAAAGTCTATTTCCAATTAACTCTCTAATTTCTACAATCGGGACACCTTTCCAACATTGTGCAAAATTGCATTGCTTTTCAGTAGTATTAAAATATTTTACATCTCTCTCCGTCAGTTGAAGAGAGCACGCCCCCTTAATAAAGCATCGCTTGCCTCTGAAACAAGGAACTTCATACGAACATTCCGACTGGACAGAAGGCCAGACCAAAACGAGATGGCATGTACAGACTAGCCTAAAGTCACTGTCATCATTATTTGCCATTTCAGTAAATCGTTATTGCTTCTATAGTCTCTACTTTCAATTTCAGTAACAAATTGTTTTGAATAAAGAAACTTTAATAACTTTTAATAGAGAAACAATTTTCGGACTTGTGCAATTGTCTTTTCTTCTTGGTCTTAACGCAATCGATAAATTCTTCAGTCTTCATAGATTTCCTGATGTTTTCCATTCTTTCCTTTGTAAGAAAGTGATGGTTCAGTTTAACTAACTAAAAGTTCATTTGAGCACCTTTGAAAGCAAGTATCAAGTTGGTTTTTTTCCGTTATGATATTGCAAATCAGGGGTGAAGTAAAAGTTCCTTAGCGAGAAAGAGACGTAGGCAATGTGGTCAGAAAGAAAGAATTGAGGTAAAAAATTACCCACTGCCTGCAGCTTGTGCTGGAAACGCTTAAGGCTGACTTACGACTACCTACCTTTGGTGAAATAAGGAGTTTCTATATCAGACAACCAGGCACAACAGCGTCAATTTTGTGTCTTCACTCCGAAAACGAGAACATGATTTTTATCTATTTGCTTTCTCATGAGAAGAAATGCTTCGGATTCATCATCATCATCATCATCATCATCATCATCGGTCTTTTAACATCTGTCGTTGGACATAGAACTCCCCAGGATTCGCCACAATTCTCCATCATGGGCGTCGCAGAGGCATTACTTCCTGAATTTGTCTAGTTCATCTCTCCATCTTTTGTTCTGTCAGTCTCGGTCTCTTATGTGACCTCTGGGGCTTCGGATTGGAATCGTTTTTTCCATATGAATTCATTGAATTTGAATCTTCAAATCCCACCCTTCTGATCTACGAAATGTTTCATCAAAAAGCGTCACTTTCAGATATGGTGGAAACTTGATACAGGCTGAAACAACCAGATTCTGAACTGATTTCATTCATTTTGTTCATTTTGTTCCATTGCTTCCTTTTTATCGGATAGGTTACTTTTGCATCATTATTTTCTTCAAAATTTACAACTCTATACATGATTTATTAATTTGATCATTTTGTTTCATTTGCAGGTAAGTCATTACAAATATTACGAGAGAAAGTGGAGAATATCACTTAAGGTAGGTGCCTGTTAGAAATTCATTGTTTGCCAATTCAATCACGCACACACAAGCAAACACACACACACACACACACCTCACACACACACACACACATACACGAACACATTAACATACAGAGTCATTTTTAAAAAATATCAGAGTTTGACAAAATTCTCACTTACAATATTTCTTTTTATTATAAGAGCTACATTTTATTTTAGTTCTTAGCTTGAACACACGGCATATTGACTTTGGTGAATCTCAAGAAAGTCATGTATTTTGAACATCGCAAGTAATTTTTCAAAATGCAAAATGTTCCACCAGCGATATCTTTGCTATTTCTACAATTAGGAAGCTTGTTTTGTTTTGTTTTGAATCTTTGATACTGGGATTTTGATTTTTACAAGCATAACAATGTCCCTGAAAAGCCTGTTCGCGTTAATTAACAAACTGCGGCGTATCAAAAAAAAAGATCCGGGTGAGTTTGTTGATATTTTCCGTAGAATCATTATACATAATGTTCAATATAGCTCTAGAAATTGAGAAAAATCGCAGAAGAACTTTAAATTTTGATTGCAATTTTCACAAATTTCCAAAGTTGCGCGTTTCATTCCACTCAATATGATTGATGAGTTAATTTTATCAGATGTTTTGGTTAGAGATAGATAAACCCAAACAAACAGAAAGAAAGATATCAAACGTAAAATATTGATGCTCTGAAAAATAATATATATATATATATATATATATATATATATATATATATATATGTATACATATATGTATATATATATATATGTACATATATATATATATATATATATATATATAGAGAGAGAGAGAGAGAGAGAGAGAGAGAGAGAAAGAGAGATTCTAGCTGTTTGCAGTAAGCAACGCTTGCATCAATTCATGAACATCAGCATCCTATTTTCCTTTATTTTCAAAGCATATCTAAAATAAATTTCAATATTTGTCGATGGTAAAATAATTAGCGATGTATCTAAGTGATACATGTTATAAAGTTTGCTTCAGTCAGCAATGCCATCATTCATTCGTGTCCAGTAACACACCCTTTTCCCGATCTTTAAAAAGGTAGAGTTAACAAAGATACATTTCATTTCTATACAATATATATTTGCAATTTTATTCTACGGTGAAAAATATTTTCAATACCATCCTGAGAATAGTGGCCACGCATATAGATAGTAAAATCATATGCGAAGAGTTTACATTATAGATATAATAAGTTTTTTCTATCAATAAAATGACATTACTAATTCTTAATCACTTACAACTCTTCTCATCCTGATTTCCAATGCTTTCCCTCGGTAAAATTATTGGAAATTCATTAAAACTATGCAGAGTCAAACATGCTTACATTATTTGCTGATAACTGATAGACTCTTTCTCATTAGTGATACATTTACATCTAGCTAAATAATACGTTATGTTTCTATATTTTCGACTGTAATATCTGTTGAGAGATACTTATTGACCCTGAGCTATATGGTATTTTCCTTTATTAATCTTTTTTGCAAACATCTATGAAATTAGGGTTCATTCTTGTAGAAAGCAAGCAAGAACACGCAGAACAACTCAATGTTTTTAATAATAAATGAAATAAGTGTTACGTACTTCTTCTTTGGGCCCAACTTCAGGAAATTACTTTGTTGGAAAATCTTTATTAATCTAAGTTCGTTAGTCCGTCTCGAAGAAGATGTATGATTAAATATTTGAGATATCAATAAGAGATAAACCAATAAATGTACGTGTAACGAATGAATGTATCATATTTTCGGTGTATTTTAACTGACAATGAAGCTGTAAAATTATCAAAATACAGTGTAAAATTTCGACAGCATAGGTGACTAGTTTTACACATGGTAGCCTTGTAATATCAATTTTCGATCACTGGAGATCGCTTTTATTTACGCATATAAACACTACCGAAAGTTACCATATTACAACGCTTTGGTCGTGTTAGCTTCTGGCCTCCCTTGGACGTCTGTTTAATTGGGAATGGTGAATCTTATTTAGAAAAGTCATTAGAAATTCCTCTGTTTGAAATAATATGTGAAGAGTCACTCTATATCGGTTTTCTTTGATTACTAACATTACTAACGTATACATTACTCACCGGGTCACTTCTGTTAGTTTAGTACCAACCATCATATTATTTTGATTTATGTTTAAATGTCCATCAGTTTCAATTTGCCATCTGGACCGTTGGAATTATGATCAGTACTTCAGTAATTATTTGTATGACTGATGCATCTTACATATTTCATGGATTCTCGTATTTTAGACTGGGATCCAATTATATTTTTCAGCTTCAAATTTATATAATTATCAAGTAATTCAATCATGTTTTCATTTTTCTTGTTTATCAGCTAATTGGTGCAAAAAGTAGTTCCTTTGATTGAATGTAATTACGTTCGTGAATCTCAAGAATACCATTTTATTTCACTCAATTTATATTATTTTTCTTGCAATAAAATTCTTCTTCCTGCAGTTAGAATTATGGTAATTAATTATTCCAAAAAAAATCAACGATGCCATATCATCATGTTGATATCATGTATCCAATATCAGGGAAGGGAATGAGGACTATGAGAATTATTAATTCAGACTTGCTGCTGTTGTCAAGATGATGAACTTCTTCGGTACGTGATGTCCCTGGAACATATTCATGTTGTGTGCCGTGGTTTTTAACTTGCTCTTTTTCCTTTCTTTCTTTTTTTCTTTCTTCCTTTCTAACTTATAGTTTTTTTTCCCAAAATCATTGTTTTGATTTTCAGTTTCCTTCTAGCCCGATGCTCTCTTTGTTTCTTTCTTTCTATTTTTGTTCTTTCTCTCTTGCATCCTTTTATTTTCCTCTCTTTCTCTCTCTCTCACTCTCTGTCTCTCTCTCTCTCTATTTTGCCACTTTTTTCTAACTTGCTCATTTTTTTCTTTCATCTTTTTTTTCTATAATTTTTTTCTTTTATTTCCTTCAAATTTCCTCTTTCCTTTCTTTCTTTTTTTTGTTACACCTTTTCTAGTTTGCTTATTTGTACCGTCATTTTTTTCTTATGAGGTTTCATTATCAATTTCTGTTAATTAGTTTTCTTATTTCACTTTTTCTTCTTCAACTCTTTATTCCTTCCGTAATGTTTTTCTTTCTTATTTCTGTCTATTTTGTTCTTCTTTCTCACAACTTCGCTTCATCATTTTTTTCTTTCTCTCTATTTGCCTTTCATTTTTTCCCCTTGTATCAGATAACGTCTAACCCGTCTTTCTGCAGAATTTCCTTGCTCTGAAGCCAACAAATAGAGAAAATTTAATCAGTATATTTGGGCAGCAGGAACATACTGATCCATTTCTACTCTGTGTCGGCTCCATAGGTTTGATAGCAGATTGACCCTTTCAAATTAATTAATTACGACCTAAAGAAAGCTATCTAATCCTGCCCATGAGTGGAAAGCGGAACAAAGATCCATGATAGCTAATATCTCAGTTTTGATAGCTTCATGCGCGAAAGGTATTATTCTTCTAAGCAGTAATTAAAACTTTATATTATTTGTTACTTAACAATGCCTTTTCCGGCTGCTCACAATTCATCATTGGATTTATTCCCTATATTGCAGTTAGCCAACGCTATTCTTAAGTTCACCCGACGCTTCTTCAAAAAACAGTCGAAAAACAGTTATATCATAAAGCTTTAGTTTTGCATAAAACTGTTATAGAGGCAGAACTCACCATCTTCTTCTCTTGCTATCACCACTTCCTCCTGTATCACAACCAACCAAACTCGCCTGAAAACTTTGCCTAGAATACTATAAGCATCATTTTTGGGTCTGGGAACGCTGAAAGAATTCTCATGTATTTAAGATTAATTGCTTCTTTGCTTTCGCTATTTCGTATATATATATATATATATATATATATATATATATATATATATATATATATATGTGTGTGTGTGTGTGTGTGTGTGTGTGTGTATGTGTGTGTGTGTGTGTGTGTAAATGTATATGAAAATCTCTTGTATCAAATAGCCGGGGAAACCTGTATCAACATATTCGACATCATCATTCTCTCTATGATAATTGTATGGACATAGAGTAGTGAGTTCGATCTCAGTTATTATGGCCTTGTACCCGACTAAACTACAGTCAGCAAATCAAGGATTTTCCCTGTAAAGTATCAGTTGACTGGCTGATATGCACGTAATTGATAGTGACGTGAGTTCTATCCTTGCCTTGTGGCCTTGTGCCAGACTTCGGTACAGTAATCACTCCCGGCACTTTCACGCAGTTGAATAGATATATCCATGGCCGTGGGATAGTTAGCTTATTCGTTCCAATCACCAGTAGTATTGTAGTTAGTTTGAATTTCATTGGTTTGCTCACAAACACTGACACACACACACACACACACACACACACACACAGCGCAGATTATTAAATTGAAAACAGGAGGCCAGGGCATCATAGAACCCATTAAGAAACTCAGATGTCAATGACCGATGAACATCATGACTCACAACATGGATCCCCAGAGATCAAATACACAACCATAGCCGGCAGAATATGAGATTGTAAGTCGAAGTGAACAGGTTTGAAAAATATTGGCTCAACGATGCCCACGATAAAAAGGTGTGGTAAATCCTGTGGAAAGTTCATGTCCTACAACGGACGGTAAAAGACTGAAGATGATTGGTTTTATTCAACGGAAGAGTGAAAAGTTTACTCCCCTAAATTTGATGAGGATTGTTCTTGTTCTAGTTACGACAACAACAAAAAAAGGAAAAGTCAACTCTGAACTTTGATGAGAGTTTGACAATAATGAAGATTTTAAAAACGACGTTCACTTTCAGTGTTCAGAAAATATTGCAAACTTAGCTTGGAGAAAGGGCATTATTGATAGTTATGAATATGCATATTTTTTTTCTTTAACTGTAGGAATGCATTACGAATGATTTAGATTTTTTAGAGTAGATTAGAAAATGTTACTGGAGATATGTAATGCTAATACATTTACAATTGAAATGGAGAGAAAATCAGGAAGAAAAGGATGTCTACACGATTTGGTTTTAACCCTCCATCCCCCAAAATAATATAGCTAGAAAAAGATTATGCCTGAATCCGCCTTCAATATACTGTCCATGAGACTTTACTCAATTATCTGAATGTCTCTTCCAGATTTCAATAAAAAGACTGTCTGAGTAGAGCAGAATTGGCAGTCTTGAACATTGTAATCTCAATGGTCAAACAGTACACAAGCTCACTCAATATTGTCTAACGGCCACGGGGAATAATCTTTTCAAAGCAGACTAAGTGAAGTTTACTCTGATTGTCAAAATATATCCAGGCCATGCAACCAGTCCTCTAGATATTCAATGAAAAACTGGATGTTTTCAGAGCAGACACTGTGTGCTTAATGTAAATTAACCGGTACTTTTTTTTTTTGCAATGTTTTTTTCCTATAATTGAATTAAAACGAAAAGGCTATATAGTGAAAATTTCAATCTCGCGATTTGTTGTTTATTTGTATTACAATGTCGCTTATTCTTTTTTTTTGTATTCCCTGTCCATCCTCTTATCTATATCATTATTTTACTTCGAATTTTACAACTCCATTATCTTTCTCACTCTTCTCCTTCACGCTCCGATTATTTTTCTGTTCTTTTTCCATTACAATGATTCCTGCTCTTGCGTCAATATTGCTTGTTTGTGAATTCGAAAGCGAACTCGAGGATACACACGACAGGTTTCCGGGCGATCCAGCCCACTGAAAAGGTTATAATTAAAATTTGCTTCAATTGAATCACGCCAACTCGTTTCGAGAACTGCTTGAATCGTTCAAGACGAGCCGGATAGTTAATTGCGTATTATATCCTGTGCGAAACAAAGGAAACCTTTATCTCAATCTCACCTGACAGATGCATTGAGTAAAAGAAAAAAAAAGCCACAACTTATAATTGTTGAGCTGTGGATTTAGACGCAAAGAACACATTTAAATCAATTGTTAGGGAAATATATAGATGAATCTAAGAGAATTTGGTTGATAGATTTAAATGAACGTACTAAAATAGACATGGAGAGATTAATAGATTTATAGAAAGATAAGATTCTGAGTGATATAACATAATTTATAATTCATTCGGCCGGACCAAAATGTCCTTATATATATATATATATATATATATATATATATATATATATATATATATATATATATATATAGAGAGAGAGAGAGAGAGAGAGAGAGAGAGAGAGAGAGAGAGAGGGGAGGGAGAGAGAGAGAGGAGAGAATGAGAGAGACCGAATGATTCTTAGTAATATAATGATTTTTAGTAATATAACGAATATTATAATTCATTCGGTCGGACCAAAATGACCATTTCTTATATATATATATATATATATATATATATATATATATATAGAGAGAGAGAGAGAGAGAGAGAGAAAGAGAGAGAGAGAGAGAAAGGGAGACGTAAGAATGATGAATCCATACAAATGAATACATTGTGGGAGATAGATTGCAAAAAGGGATGTTGATTTATACAAACTTTAAAAGGTGCAGCTCCCTAAGAGAAACCAGGAGCTGCACGAAGACACGTAAAGTAACCAGGCCTGCATTGTAGGAGAATCAGTTGTCTATTTCTATTGAGTTTGGTTTCTACCTGAGATAACTGTTGGAAACTTGATCGTGCTTGTAAGTTTCCCATGTCCAGCCATCCCTTTGGCAGATAGACGCAAATGGGTTTTCCACTTGAACAGCGATGAAGATAAGTGCGTGACGTGCAGGCTTAGAGAGAGAGGAAAGGGTAAAATTGGAGAAAAGAATAGTTCGTAGATCATTGAGGATTCATGGAACTTTTTAGCATACAAATTTGAGACACGTTTGAATGATGATTAAGCAAAACCATAGACCAGCAGCAAAAACTGATGGGAAAGAATGAGAGGATACAGAGATTTGCAAATCATAGAAGAGGCAGGCAATAATGGATTGATTTGCTTGTCATCGCCCGTGATATTTTCACAAAGCTAGTTTGTGTTTTCTTGTATTGTAAATAATTTTACGATGGAAAACCTTTTGAATTAAGAAAAAAAAGTATCATCTGTTGGCAGATTGATGCTAACCAAATTTCGATACTTCAAGCTGAAAGAAAGAGAAAAATTGGTGTGTGATATTCAAGCTTGTTTGGCGTCCATGTTGCAGATATGGCAAACGGATGCGCAGACTGCTGGAAAGTATTAAGATTTGACTGTCTGAAATCCAAAATTCAATACTTAAAGATTTTGCTGTGTATGGAATACAGAATCGTGAAATCTTAGTCACTTCGCAGATGCAGGGATGAAATGGTAGCGAAAGATAAGTCGAATTGAGGTAAAGATGAGGATCGATCTGTACGTTACTCATTGAAAAGAATGGTGAAATATTGACCCTAAAATAACGTAAGAATTTTCGACGATAAGGTCGGTATATCCGTAACTCGCATAAATGAATCACCGTATCAGCACAAATCTTTTGTTAGACAAATTATTCAAAAATCTATTGAAACAAAAGATCTTTTATCTGAAATTATCTGAAAAAAATACTAGCTCAAGATTTGGACATTGGTTGTTCAAAATGAGGAAAGAGATGAAAAATTCACAAAAAACAAAAAAAAATAGTTTATAGATTATGCCTAGTGGTGTTCTCATGTACATTTTCAAGGTTCCGGCCCAGAAATGCGACCAGGAACCTCCGAAGATACACACTCACGGACACAGACACTCAGAGAGAGAAGAATCTATAGCCCAACTGGCTGTTTGTTCAAGCAGATCATCTGTGAGGCAACGCCAATTCAATACGTATACTTATATACATAAAAACAAAGAAACAGGCAGTATTCATAGATATATTAGCTGGGATATCTGGTGTTAACCAGGAAAAACAAATCCAAGTACAGCAATACAGGAGAGCAAATTATATTATGAGGATATTTTGTAAAATTTAACAAATGTGTGCGTGGGTGGGGATGCAGCTGGATCTACCCTTTCCTGATTGGGCCTGCTTTTACTCTCACAAGCCTGCGCGTACCCTTGACTAGGCTTGCGTAACCCATTTTTTAAACATCAAAAAAAATTTTTCATAACTAATTTCATCTGCTGACCTTCGGTGTTGGTAGTTCGCATAGAACCCGTGTTTTATTGCCTTGTTTGGGTTGGGCTTAGGGCTAGAAGTAGGATCGAGGTTCCTGCTCGAAGTGAAACGTTATATTGTTGGGTTATGGTCATATTCCTTTAAAAAAAAGGTCAGACAAAAAATAATACTTCAACTGATTTTCTAGAAAAGCGTACTGTATTCATTTAGAAGTCTGATCAATATCAAGTTCTTACTTCTGATAAGACTTGTCCGGCATTAGGTTTATCAATTATCGATAGTTAAATACATTTCCCTTGCTGACATGTTTTCGTTTATCTTTCTTGATGTTTTTCTTTTCCAGACAATGCGCTTCTTTTGTTTTCATGCAGATTCCTTCCGTTGCAATGATGTTTCTTTCCTCCTTCCATTATTTAAGCATTCATTCTTCTCCAGTTCTCTTTCAATTTCTAATTTCATTCTTCCTTTGTCTTTTCTTTTTCCGGTCCCCATTATGTTTCCTCATAAATTTACTCATATTCACTATGTTTAGCCTTCTTCGACAGTATACTTTCTTTCTTTCTTTCTTTCTTTCTATTCATCTTCCTTTCGTACATTTCGTCATTATTTTCATTTTTTCCTTTTTTTCTTTCATCTCTGCTCCCTTTCCTTTCATCTTATTTTCCCCATGTTATCATCTTTTTTTTAATTCTTTCTTTCTTCTCATCTTTTTTCCTTATCATCTTTCTTTCAGCTTTCATTTTTTTTTCATCTTTCACTCTTTCAACTTTCTTTTCTGAATTGAAAAAAATTTTTTAATCTTTCTTCGTATCATTTATATCCTCTTTCATTTATTTATTTTATCGTGTTAGTCCTTGTTTCTGCATTCAAATATGTACAGCAAGGCACTCTATGAGAAAACTTACGAAGACATCCGATTATTAACTTGTACTGAACACAAAAGCAATCACAACAGATGTCACACGTATTTATTATCGATGGATGTTCATTAAGCTTCTAAAGTAACAATCTGGGTTGATACACGGCGAAGGGCTTAAGACGAAAAAAATCAACATCTGAGACATAAATCCCTATTGACAATAGAAACATCTGATCCAAAAAATAGGTTAAATGAAATCAAGAATAGATTGATCAGACACAACGTTATTTTTAAAATGTCAAGTAGTTTTAAAACCACTCTCTGATAAATCGATCAACGGGAAACTTTTGTGACCTCATTTGGATGAAAATTAATGTGTATCCTGGGAAAAAGCAATGGAACTGCTGAGAGTTTTTTTTTCTGTTCGTTGGTCGTTTTTCCACTGGTCTTTTCTGCCAAGGAGAAAAATTTGGTTTTAAAAAACTTCTTGTCCACCGTTTTAAACAATGCACTATTCATGTAAACGAAATCAGTATTTCTTCCTGAAAAAAAAAATCACCCAAAAAAAACCATCCCAATCAAAATAAATCTCCATATTTTTTTTTACTAGGATCAACAAGCAATGAACATCAAGTTAGAGACATTCATCTTTGTTTGAACTCACTAGAGTAATATAGTCAGCATGGGTAGTTAGCTATCCTTTGCTCTGTTGTGGGGCACGTTATTCAATGAACTATACCGAGTCCGTTGTTCGGCTTCAGGAACAACGTTCCCCATCAAGATCATGATACGTTAGGATGTTTCAATATCAGGTTAAAGTCGCACCTGAATCTTAAATTCCTACAAACTTAAGGAAACCCAATATAGCATTGTGGTATCCTGGGGTATTTATAGAGTGGACTGGGTTATTGATAGTAATGTTATAACCCCCAAACCATATCTGATCCAATGGTCAGCATCTGATAAAGGCTTTACTGTAAGCACAAATGCTGTTTTCACATGATTACCGTACATATATACACACATATATGTGATGCAACGTACACACACGCACATATAAAAACATACACACACATACGCACACTCACACAAACTCACACACACACATACACACGCACAAACACAGACATATATATATATATATACATATATATATAAAAAGAGTGAAGTTTTTTTCCATCGTTCATTACAGATTGTATATACTCTTTCATTGAAAAAAAATTCAAATAGACCCTTTAATTTTATTATTTCAAAAGTGAAATAGAATGTACAATCTGAAATAAAAAATTGAAAAAATCTTGATTCATTTATAACTGCTCTGCCGATGATGTCAGTTTTTTTTTTCTAACAAATATCCATCTATTACATAAATACATATACACACGTTTGTGGTATATTTATCATTGTTCTCTCTCTCTATATATATATATATCTATCTATATCTATCTATCTATCTATCTATCTATCTATCTATCTATCTATCTATATATATATATATATATATATATATATATATATAGCTCTTTCTCTCTCTCTCTCTCTCTCTATATATATATATATATATATATATATATATATATATATATATGCACACATATATGAAGAGACTGAACAGTGTTCATCCTTTTACCGACATTTTTGCTACTATGCACATCATGTAAATGCATTACTAATGATTTTACCATGGATTGCATTGAAAACATGGAAAGAAGAGATAGACTGACGGAATGAGTCCATTATATATGCAGCTAATTCTTTTGCAATTGAAAAAGTATTGTAAATAGTTTTACTTTCGCAGAAAGTTGTAATTGATTTTACTAAAGGAATCAATACGTATTACTGAAATGGAAATAGGGTTAATATATGTGCAATTATGGATGGGATTTATTTACCATGATGAGCTGTACTGATCGCCAAGTTTTAGGATTTTATCTTATCAGCAAATTGTGTATTAGGTTTCATCAGATTATATCGTGTGCCTTTTCATCAATATCTCTGCATATATTGTGTTGTAATAATATTCAAGTGACTATGAAATAGAGTTGAAACAGAGCACAGTTGCTCTCTGTGCTAAGAGTCTTTTTATTAAATCTGATGTAACTATTCCATTGAATTCAAACCTCATTTACGTCATCAGGAGAGAGAGAGAGATGTACAGAAAAAGGAGACGTACACTAAGAAGAAAAATAAAGATGGGATTTCAAAGAACAGCAAATGTATTCACGTAATGCGATACACATAGAATGATATTTTGAAAAATAACCCAAAGCCAAGAATTAAGTAACAGTATTAAAAAGAAAAAAAAGATTAATGCGGAGGTTCTATTGATAACGCCATGTTGAAATGACAGAGACGTTGTTTGCTTGAAAAAAGAATGAAAGGAAAAAAAAAAGCCCATCAAAGAAAAAAAAAGAAGCAGGGAAATTGGAGGCTTGAAATGTTTTGAAATGATTACAAAAATGAAAGAGAAAATTCCAAACAAAATAAAATCAACATTTTCAGAGTATCAAAACGCGGGGAAGGAAGAAGAAAAAAGTAATGAACATTTTGATTAAAATCGTTATACGCATGGATCTCTTCCCTCGAGGTATGGTTGGCAAGCTAATCTTGCAAACAGTTACTACAGCAGTGAGTTCGATACCGACTAGATGCCCCACGTGTGGCTTTGTAACGTACAAAACTATGAAGCAAAAAAAAAAAAGAAAAAATAGATGCTGCAGGGTCACATTTCATCCTTATTTCTGTTCCGAGAGAAGATGATCACAGAAACTTTCACATTGTACATGATTTTAAAAAATACTTATAAATGTACATCTTTATAGGAATGAAATAAACTTTTGCTTATTTACGACAAATTTTTGTAGGTATGTAAGACTTGACAGTCAGGCTCAGCCAGTAAGGAGGAAACCTACCAATCATTTGTGAGTTGCCTTTGAATATTCCTAACATTAATCTCCGTAGATATATAAGACACTTCAGTTCGGGTCAGTTGGTGAGAGACGTGCCTACCGATCACTTTTTCACGATTTCTGATCACCTTAAGGAAATTTTATACATCGATTTGATTTAACGTAACACGCCAGAGAAACCGTTGGAAATTTACTCCCTTAATTCAAGCGATGGTTGTAGTTGTAGTTGATGTTGTTTTTATGACAATGGGCAAAAATCAACTACAGACTTGAACTGGAGTTTCACAAAAAAACTCAGTCTGGTGTTTTTTTGACAGGCAGTAATTAGCGAGCTGCTCAAACCAATAATTTCTACAAAGAAGTTCGATCTTCACTGGATGTTCAAGGTACATATTCTATACATGCTGTATATATATATATATATATATATATATATATATATATATATATATATATATATATATATATATATAAATATATATATATATATATATATATATATATATGTATGTATGTATGTATGTATATATATATATGTGTGTGTGTGTGTGTGTGTTCTTGAAAAATTAACGAGTCCTTTATCAGTAAAACAATATTAGAGCTTAATATTCGCTCAATCAAGGTCAGTCTACATTTATACATATTTGTAAAGAATGCTGCCACCGATTTTCAACATTAGTGTGTCATGCTAATCTAACAACAAACGTAAAGGGGTTGCCTGCCTTGAAAATCAGCAATTTATATGTCTTGCTTTTGTTTGAACCCACAACACCAAACATAAGCTACTCCAGCCAGCGAATAAACCAAACCAAGTGTGCACTGAGCTTGGTCAACAGTTAGTGTAGTCCCATGCATGATGAAATCATCGATACTCATACACGTAGATTCACGAGGTCTGTCTACAAAGGATTCGTCTGCTTTTGATATCTTGAGAACTAGTTTTGAGGTCTTGATGTTATTTGGGAAACAATCAGAGGAATTTTACGAAACATGTGTGAACTGAAAGTCTCCTGCAAGGTTATTCAGTCGGCATTGGGTTTGGGCACTGTGTGCCTGTTGCATTTACAATGACCATCTCGCGTCACCCAGTTATGCTAGGCCTTCTGTCGTCAAGACTTAGCTACCTGCAGTTTCCTCCTTTTCCCAAAGTGATTTGAAACCGCCAACGAGCTCAAGGATTGACTTCAGATAGTTATTCAGGAGGACAGCATGATAGACTGCAATGAAATGTTGAAGTGGGTGTTTAGGTAAGTGTTTGAGTGTTTGAATGGCTCGATATTTCCCAGTTTAACCTCATATATACACGTTGCAGGCGCTTGTCAAATATTTCACAGTCCAGATGACAATGTATTAAGTTCAATCATCAAAAGTTCGCTTATCATTATGTCCTTGAGCCGGGCTTATTCGAGCTAAGAAGATATCTATATTTACTATACAAAGCGCAACGCAACACGAAAACTAGATGAAAGTGAATATGAATAAGAAGTTGTGATAGTCGAGTCTTCAATGTTAGAGAGGCCTACCTGTTTTGGAAATTTACATTCGAAATTATGGATTTTATCTTGGTTCGAACAATAACCTTCGGCACCAGAGGATATCTTGATATATTTTCATCTTTGTTCAAAACCGTGCAAGGTGTTTGGTATTGATTGAATTTGAAAATCAGCACCTTGTTTTCACCTGGGTTTTAACACCAACTTTATCAATCATAGATATATCGGCTGCAATCCAGTCGACAATAATACTAAACTTTCCTTCGTTGGAACATCGCCAAATAAGAAGAAATTTGTATTAGCCATGTTGCAAAGAGACTGCTCGCTTAGAAAATCAGATATCCCATCTTAAACCCGGGCTTGAAAACCAACCTAAATCTCAAATGAGTATCTCAGCCACGTAGACAGGTTACACAATAATTAGATACGTCTACGTAGCTTAAAGAAAGATTAATTCTATCTAAAACAAACGTTTCTTTCTTAAAAAGTCATCTCCGTCTTCATGGATCGATGATTTGCCATTTTCGATAGTTTTAAAATAATCTACGGGTATGGGATCTTGGAAATGCATCTCTTTTATCAATTTCCACGCATCACTTAATTCGTTGATCTTCTTAGATGGGATTTCTGCTATCCGTAGATTAAAAAGTCCATCGTAAAATTACTTTCTACCAATTACTTCAGTGCTAGGAGGTTTCTGTTGCATGAGAAACTAAAATTATCCAATTTGCTACGACTCGCTTTAGTAATTTGAATTTACGACAATTTTATCTTAATGGAATCTTGCTGATGATCAACAAAGCTGACAACCACTTATACGAAATTAGAAACATGAATAAATATGGAATACATCTTTTTGTTTTGGATTTTATTCAAATTTTGATTGATTTTTCAAGCTATAGCAAAACTCATTTACATGTAAAGTCACCAAAAATGTCGGAATTTGTTTTGTTTTTTTTTTCAGTTTATTAAATCTAGAGGGATTTATGACAATGGCAATTGCAATCATAGCAGAAAACTATATACAGTAACTTATCTTTGCAATCGGCATTCCCTGCATATATAATCTATCAATCTATCTATCTATCTATCTATCTATCTATCTATATATATATATATATATATATATATATATATATTCAAGAAAATGGACATATTTGGTCCAAAAGAATGAATTATGATTTCCATTATATTATAGAGAAACTTATCTGGAATTATATCCTGTCGTTACATAGTCAACGTATCATTCAATTTAGGCAACGTGAATAGAATAAATAATTAGATATGATGAGACTTCTACAGGAATAGAACCTGCCACTGATCAGGACGCCGCTTCAACGTAGCAATGTTTATTCTATCTATGTTATTTGGATTTAATGATATATCAAACGTGTTACGACGGGAGATCATTTCAAATAACTTTCTACAGTACATCAAACAATATATAATCATGATATATCTGTCTACACTCTCAAAATACGTACTGTTGTATTGAAATATACGACAAAATTAAAAAATGAACGAAATTAGAATTTGGGTTAAAAGCAGATTTTTGATCTTTGCATTACAAGCGTGCTGTTCAGCAAAACGTTGAAACGGCAACCTTATCACAAGTAGGTTTGAATCTTGCAGCAGTCCCATTTTCTTTAATTATTTATTCTATATACGTTCTATGAATGTAATGATATATCAACCATGTAAGGACGGGAGATTATTTCAAATTTGTTCCCATATGATAGAGCGCTTTTTATGATATATATATATATATATATATACCCACAAAAATACACACACTATCTCTCATATGCATGCACCAACTCACTCACACATATACTCAAGTTTACAGGAACCAACTTCTGTTTTTTTTCTTAATTCATAGTTTTCAACATTTTCTTGAGACTAATCATCTTTGGGATGTATCAATCGTTCCCACAAAAAGGCACTGCTCCTACCACTGTTCGAAGGAGGTAACGGCAAAAGTACCTACAATATTTTGGCTTTGCACATAATTCAAATTCCCAGGAACCTTTCGTTGGCACCTTGTCTATCTATCTATCTATCTATCTATCTATCTATCTATCCATCTATCGATTCTTGAACAAAAATTCCCCTAAAGAATTTAATTTCTTCTATAAAGAACTGGCCGTTTATGTCATTCGATATACGCAGGCTATGGCTTTTTTCAGTAGCTGCCAACTTGTTCAACCACTACCTACCAGTTCTTCATTTGACTTATTCCCTGCACTATCGAAGTAGATGTTGGTCCCTATAAATTTAGTGCAATGAATAACCACCAAATCTGTCAATTATTGGCCAATAAATCATCTCTGCAGACTTCCCATCATACTGAGAGAACAGGGCTATTCAATAAATGATATACGTTCATTACGGATTATTTTACAATTGATATATATTGAAAATCAGGAAGAAAGGGTTTACCAATGGACAAAAATAATGCATTGTAACTGACTGAATAGTAGTATCATATGTATCTTTTCACTTTATAGAATTTTTGTCGAACACGCCCGCAGTAACTGACGTCCGAATCCTCAACCCATTTTTTACCTGCATTTATATTATGTCCGGCTAGATTCCTAATAAAAGAAACAAAAAAAAAGTCGATCAATAAATAAATAAACAAATGAATAAATAAAACTTCCCAGATCTTCCAGCTACGCTAACATTCCAATTACTGCGTAGACACTGGATCAAATTGAGCATAAACCAACGGAGGTTATTGCTACGGTAACTGGACAAAAGCAGGATTAAAGTCTCTCTCTCTCTCTCTCTCTCTCCCCTTCTCTCTCCGTCTGTGTCTCTGATGTTCATTACTGTGCTTCTCAAATCTTCCCCATTTTATGGTTAATTCTCCTTCCAATTCAGTATCGCCCAATGCCTCAATCAGCGTCCTTTCTTCCATTTATTTCCAATCATCTTTCTACTTTTAATTCTTTCTTACCGACTCGATTTCAAACCATCTATTCTTGTGCTAACGTATACCATATATACTTGTACACAAGCCAGTGTCACGTATAGTTCGACACTTCATTTCTAGTTGAAAAATAATATCAATCTATGATATGGAGAACTACCCAAATATTCAGGGAATTGGAAGAAATGAAATCACTCCCTCGAAGGAATGAAGACTTGAGAGCAAATGTTCTTCAATTCCTGGATTGAGTGATTTCGAGAAATGATTGAAACGGTCAGCGAACATGTGAACTATTGATAACATACGATGAAGGCATTGATCAGTCGATTCAAATCAACCGAATTTTCTTGTTACAATCAATAATCCCGTTACAAGTTAGTTTTGCACTATAGACAGAATACCATACAAACCATACTCCAATTACAACAGCAGAGGCTGTCATGCTTGTTAAAGTTGTTTTACCCTTTAAGATCAAAATCGAGGACACAGACCTGGAAAGTAGATCACTATATCTACCTAGAACAACGAATCTCCATGAGACTCTCAAAAGAAGAAATTAAGTGAAGAATCATACCAAGAGGGCAAGCCTTTGGCAGAGCAAGCTCAACCTTCAAAAATAAGAAAATCCCAATAATCCTAAAAAGAAGTGTGTATAACCAATGCATCCTCCCAATAGTCTCTTATGGAGCTGAAACATGGAACCTAACCAAGAGACAGATCCACAAATTGAGAACCATGCAACGTGTACATGAAAGGATTATGCTGGGCCTCACTAGGAGAGACCACGAGACGGTACAGTACATCCGAGAAAAGACAAGAGTCAGGGACATCGTAGAATCTATTAAAAATCTCAAATGGCAGTGGGCTGGACATGTTGCACGAATGGTGGACAACTGATGGACATCACGACTCACGACATGGATCCCCCAAGATCACATGCGTGACTGAGGCCGGCAGAATATTAGATGGAGAGACGAGCTATACAAGTTCAGAAAGTACTGGCTCCGCGACGCCCATGATATAGAAGTGTGGCAAATCCTGGGAAGGGTCTATGTTTAACGACGGACGTTAAAGACTTATGATGATGATGATACAGCACATTGCTCTCGGATGATATCTCATAACTTTCAATTCAGTCCAGTGATATTTGTTTACCAAATCAGTAGATCTTAAAGCTATCTCCCAAGAGGAATAATTTTCTAATGAAAAGTTCTAGATTCTTTAAAAAAACTTAAGTTAACACATCTGAGATGACCGCTAATTACCTGGAGAGTATGCTGTTAGACACTGAAAGAAAACGAGTGCTGATATCTAATAAGTAATTCACATGGATAGTAAAGAGTCCTGTTGGGAAAACTGACAAGTGATGGATACGTATCTTTCAATTGAAGATAAAAGTAATGAGCAAGCTCAATAATTGGCTTCTTTGAGAAAAATAACACATTCTCTGTTCCTTTTTTATTTATTTTTCTTCAACCATATTAGAGTTCGTCTTAAAAGTTATACATTACTAATCAGCGTTTGCAAACACGTTGGACGGGGCTGAGAGTGTCTTGACGGTTAATAGCATGTGAAATAGAATCAGCGAACTAACCCCGACTGAGTTCAAACTTGGTCAGAGACAGTTTACGTTCCAGAACATAAGAATCCATCTTTTTCCTGCTCTACGTAGATAACGGGATAGACTGGCTATTCAGCTTTCGTGAACGACCTGTCAAAGAAATGGACAGCTTTGATTTCAAACGGGGAGAATGTCCACCTCATCGAGCATCGGACTCCAAAAGGAAATTATTAACGAAATATACGATAAACTGGGCTCTTCTCTAGATCAAACAGGTGGGGTAAGATTAGATGAATTGATCAAGTACTAATGAATGAAAAATATTAAAAAAAAACGACTGATAAAACAGCACATCTCCCAATAATACCTTCAGTACAAGTAGAAATAGTGTCATTAATGACACACACACACGCGCACACTAACACACACACACACACACACACACACACACACATATATATATATATATATATATATATATATATATATATATATATATATATATATATTGATTTTTTTTAGATTGGGCAGATCTTATGATGTTTAGTCTTTTATTGTTAGTCGTTGGGCATAGACCTTCCCTTAGATTTGCCAGACTTCTCCATCATAGGTGTCACAGAACTAAAACTTTTTAAAGTTGTTTCGTTCGTCTCGCCATCTTATATCCTGCCGGTCACAGTTTCACATGTGATTTGGGGGGATTCATGTTGTGAGTTGTCATGTCCAGTAGATGTCCGGTATTCTTGCAACATGATAGGCCTATTGCCATCAGGGTTTTTTTCTGATATTTCGGCTTTTTAAGATTAGGAAAACCCCGAAAAGACGGGTGAGCGTTGCTGACAGATACTGAGGAGCAAATGCTCGTGTATCTGAACCTACGTGTGTGCGTGAGCCTGAACCAACAGGGGAAAGACAGAAGTATCAAAGAAAAATGGAAGCCACTCCAAGTTCTACGCACAAGATACCTATATATCTCCCTTACGAATTGATTCTTAGTTTCAATTGTTGGATGTTTTTGGAAAACACTGTATTCATTGAGCTTCCTTAAGTCGGGTAAAAAGGTCAACCAGTTTGGGGCACACAGAGAGAATCAAATTCATAAGAGTACAAATATTTCTAAAGCCAGCTATCTAATACCGCGAAGAGCCTAATCTTACTCTCCTTTTTGTTTCCTGTATTGGTCTGCGTCTTTGTTGTTCTGCTAGGAGCTTATTAGTATCCGCTACTGGTATTACCGAGAAGAAAAAAAAACACACACACAGCTGTCCATGTTTCAGAGTGCATGGATTCTTTGTATAATATTTCTAAAGTAGAATGTTACTTTTTAATGTCTACAAGATATTTGCCTGAGAATTCGTGAAAATGTTCTTGAGACAGACTCAAAGGAACTTCAAATATGCACTAAAATAGCTTACAATCCCGCCGGTAAATTTGAGCATTTTGTGAAGCATTCGAATATTTTTGATTGATAAAGATGGAATATAGTTAAAGCAAAAACAAATAGCTTGACAGAGAGAGAGAGAGAGAGGGAGAGAGAGAGAGTAGGAGAAAATAATTGGAAAAATAAACTGGTTAGTCACCCAATAGAAACCGGTATGACTTTTGGCAGCATGTTGCGCAGGGGGTGACGAATTAAAAATGGAGAATGGAGAATTTTACACAAAAACAAGTATAGATGCAGCGATACATAAATCGGGGACCAATTTAGCATAATCTCACACTGCAAACTGGATCATCTAAAAATCTAATCAGAGGAGGAATTTGAGACAAAAAAAAAAAAACATAAATTATTTCTTTTACACATAATGGAATGTAAATGTTTAAATTTCTAGACAACTATGCCACCTATGTGCACAATACATAAATACGTACGCACACACATACATACATACATACATACATATATAGATAGCTAGTTAGGCGAGATTAAAAACTGAAAAGAAAACTATGTTGATACCTTTGGTTGATAGTTTCTGATATAATGCCCAGCTGCTGCCGTACTAAGACTCGAACCGAAGCCTGCATTAGGAATTCTTGTACCAAGTTACCCGTAGGCAAGAATTTCGGTTGGTTGAAAATTTGACCCTTCAGGAATATCAAGCCGATACAAAAGCGTTTTCCCAAGTCGCTCTATTTGCCTGCTTCAGTTGATAACGTGCTAGAATTCTAATTATATCAGTAAACATTAATAGTCTGTGCTTGTTCAAATCTTATGGGAGGCTGGAGTAAATATTTTGGTTTTATTTACGGCAGCGTTCAGTAATATAATCATTTGTATGAAATAATGTACTCCGTCCGTTCCAATGGCGTATTGGTTAGTATGCCTGCCTCACATGCAAGAAAGATCAGGGTTCGATTCCCAGTGTTAGAACAAATGCCTATGTGCACTGGACAGCTAACCAAGTATCCCAACCCAAAGCTATGTGATTAGAGTGGAAAAAAATTGGAAGTGGAGCTGCTTCGTCCCCTATTCGAGAAAGGATGAGGGCAAACGGGAGAGGTACGCCTCCGACAGCCAGTGTAGTACAAGTCTTTGACTGATGATCATCGGCTACCATGCAAGTATGCAAACATGCCATATATATGACACAAAAACTGTTAGAAAATTATTCTTTTGTTATGAGTTTAGTATATATATATATATATATATATATATATATATATATATATATATATATATATATATATATATATATATATATATATATATATATATATATATATATATATATATATATATATATATATATATATATATATATATATATATATATATATATATATATATATATATATATATATATATATATATATATATATATATATATATATGAAACAGATTTAATCCTTTATGGATTTTAATCACATAGGTCAATATCTAAGATAGTGAATAGAGCTGTCAATATATGAAAATTGGAGTCAAAGCACACACATACGCACACACACAAACAACTACAGACACACACACACATATATATGCTTCAACTCTGAGTTATCATTTTTCTTCATATCACTTTTCTCAAAACAGACAATTATATTATTACAAAATGGATGTGTATATATCAAGATAAATAATTATAAATGCGTTGCATATTACTTTGAAACTCTATTTCTAATGATCTCCCGTCATTACACAATGAATCTATCATTCGAAATGGGTGCAAATCATGTTCGAAGCCTAATGCAGTCAATAACTTTGATTTGATCGGAAGTTTCAAATGCATCATGTTTGATCCAAGTGATTGTTGCATAAGCATTGAGTCAAATGCTTACAAAGACGATTACGTTATTCATCTTCAGGCATTGGATTTGTGAATGTCACCATGTTACACACACACACACGTATATATATATATATATATATATATATATATATATATATATATATATATATATATACGGGGGGGGGTTATAATTACATCATATTATATTGAAACCTATTTGAAATAATCTTCTGCTATCACGCAGAGAATGTATCACTTTGCCTACACGTAAATAGAATGAATATTAAAGAAAATGTAGCTACATCTTTCTTTCAACGTGACTATTATGTTATCAAGAAATGAATATATGTTCTAACAGGATGATCATATATTTCGTAATATCATATGAAATTATATCCCAACCTAATATAATACAATTCATAATCATTCACTTGGATTATATATATATATATATATATATATATATATATATATATATATATATATATATATATATATATATATATATATATATATATATATATATATATATATATATATATATATATATATATATATATATATATATATATATATATATATATATATATATATATATATATATATATATAGATAGATAGATAGATAGATAGATAGATAGATAGATAGATACATAGATAGATAGATAGATAGATATAGATATAAAGGACGATTTTTCCTCACTGAAAAATGGCTCAAAATCAGCAGCTCGACTTGAAATCAGATCAGTCGAAAATGAGTGATAATTGTGCCTGAAAGGAAATAATATCGACAGATGCAATGTATATCAGCGTTAATGTCCATAGTTTTAACAGTCAATTCATTTCCATGGTTTTGTATCAAAACATATGTTGGTGGTATTCAATGCGCATTATGCATTATCTAAGTCAGATGATTTATTTAAAGCAGATCCATCATCCTTGATGAGGATTTTACTTTTACAAGAGACCAACGACGATTGATATGCTGTATATTATAGAGATTCATTATTTCTTTGAAAGTTGACCCAAGTGCCATCAACAGCGTAATTATAAGAAGGGGGTGTCTCTCATAAAAATGTTATGTTAAAATAATGGACGGCCTATTTTTGAGTCTGTTGATTTCCTGAAATGTTAAGCTCAATTCTTTACTCGTTTCATAGCCATGGTCGACTTATATATGTAAAAAAAATCTACGACACACACTCGTACACACGCACATACATATACACACTTACATTTTTAGAATGCAAAGAATGATATATTAGTTTTTTTTTTAGGGGTAACATTTTTCACAAAGAGTTGATTTTTATTTATCTGTAATTCACCAATTCCGGCATTCAATGTCTTCAAACATTTCCTGAATTCATGTATCATTTGTATGTTTCTTGAAGTAGGTTACAAGAACATTATCATCTATGCACAGATTTGACAGGCGGGTTGAACAAATAAGAGGAATAAACATTTTATCTCATTTAGCAATAACACTTCGACGGCAACTAAAAGATAATTCTATTTTTGCGCAAAAACTATATTGATATTAGAAAAAAGTTTACCAAAAACTGTCAACATTGGTTTTATCAGTCTTTTAGCTGACCTGGCTTGTTAAGTATGTATATATATATATGTATGTATGTATGTATGTATGTATGTATGTATGTATGTATGTATGTATTTACTGGTTTAACCAATGAAATCAGAGGGCAGGAAATTCAGAACATTACTCCCTATTATGTCTACAGAAAACGGATTTTTTTTTACTCTCTCTCCAATAATATATTTTTATGGTGATTCAGCTTACAATATGTTTATGCTAGATTGGTCTCCGCATTCATGCTTATTTTGGTGATCATTGCCCAACTATTAGCGACATCGGTAAAGTATTCGTGGATCACCGGCCTTTCGAATTTTTTTAATTGATCACCTCACCACAGCACGCTGCCAGAAATCATTGGACGCATGACTATTCTTACAGAGTGATTAACCAAATCTACAAACCCGTTCCTTTATTTCTATTTTCATTTTATATCTGATTTTCAACGCTCAAATCTAAAATTGACTTTCAGTGCATTTGCCTTCAACTTTCTAACGGTGTATCTTCTTTTTTATGAAAAAACTTTTTAGGTAGTCTAAACAGATGTTTAATCCTCAAACCATCGACTCTCATCTCCGTATAAGTTTGCTATAGTCACTGCCATGCTTTCATGTAATTCTATCACCCGTTGCAACAGCTATGGCTTCATCGTGTTCTCCGTTCTGATAACTCAAGATTTGATGCTATTTATCTCGTATCTCATTCTTCTACACAACACGTATGAAGCTAAATTGATTTGAATAAGCAGTTTCATCTCATTATCATTAGCATCAGTGCTAGTATTAGAGAAAATGTTGATTAGTGAACAGTAGAAAAGTTGGTTTACCGTAGTGACTGTTTAACAAATCATTATCTCTTCCTCGAGAAATATCTTAGAGAACTTCATAGAAAGATACAAAAAAAGAATTAGAAATACTAACAAGCATCGTAACTAATTTGAAGACACAATCACTAAAATTAGTAGGCACCGAAGAAGATGTCATAACATCTTCACTAATATTTACACATTGCAGAATCTTGAAAATAACGTTGTGTACATCTGGTTCTTTTTAGTATTTGAATACTGAAAGCATATATAAAGAAACTGATAACATTCTTGGAGAAAAACGTGTATGGGAACTAGAGTTGGGTAAAGGATTTCATTTGATTGATATTTTACAAGTACGAGTGGGGAACGTTTTTTTTTTTTTTTAAACCCACAATGGTATTAATTTCCCGGATAACAGATAACAGATACAGATAAAAACACTAAGTCTTATTTCCGATGAGAAGAAAAATTCTTTTTAACAATTCACGATACACTGTTATACAATTCACACAACATGACACTTGAAAGAAATTTTGTTTTCCGTCTTTCTTTGCGGCAAAAAAATATAAATTTTTCGAATGTTCACATTTTTTTAGCCCGGAATGGAGAAAGGTGCATTTGTTCCTCCAAACCCCGATCGTACACCTATCCTTAGAGGTGAGGATTTAGCGCAGAGATTTTTTTTAGCCCAAAGGGAATGAAGCAACACAAAATAGACTGCAGGAAGTATACAATTTGAAATGAAGAAAAACTCTATCCTTATTTGACAGAGATGAATTGACATCAAAAAAAGTTCTTTGCTGAAGCTTCTCCTCTCCAGTCATGGAATATTCTGGATATAGGAAATCACCAGCTGTTATCAAATTTTATTTCGAATATATATATATATATATATATATATATATATATATATATATATATATATATATATATATATATATATACATACATGAGTGTGTGAGTGTATGTGTGTGTATGATTATGTGTGTATGTATGTGTTTATATTTATTTTCATGCGTGAATGTGAATATGAATTGGCTGTTTACGTAATCCATGATATGTTAAGATCTATTTTACAAACGTGGATAAGCATTCACTCATATATATATATATATATATATATATATATATATATATATATATATATAGTGAGAGAGAGAATTCTGCCGCTAGGGGAAAGCAAAACTGTAACCAACATGTTATATTATTATTATTATTATTATTATTATTATTATTATTATTATTATTATTATTATCATTATTATTATTATTATTATTTGGAATCTCACACCAGTTGCCTGGTGGTAACCGCTGGAGTTTGAGTGACAGCAAGTCTCCTCAAGTCTCCAGCCCTCCTCTCCTACTACTCATAGGTCGCAGTAATTCTACGATTTACAGTTTCACACCGGTTGCCCAGTGGTTATCGCTGAAGGCTGAGTGACAATAAGTCTCCTCAGGTCTTCAGCTAACGTCTCCTCCCTCTTTCGCATATCATGACAGAGCTACTATTCGTTGCAGTCCTTATATCTCTAGCACCTTCCTCAGTATCCGTGCAGTTCCAAGTAGCGCTGTGGTCTGTACGGTCTCTATCCTTCCCCTAATCCCGATCTCCTCCAGTCTCTCCCTCAGCGTTTTGGGGACAGTTCCTAGTGCGCCCACTATGACCGGTACTACCCTGGTTTTCATGTTCCACATTTTCCTTAACTCCCTTGCTAGGTCCTGGTATTTTTCCCTTTTTTCACCCTCCTTCTTTTTTACTCTATGGTCTGCAGGTACAGCAACGTCTACTATTTGGCAGGCCTTCCTTTTTTTGTCTACTATTACTAAGTCCGGCCTTCTTGCCTGGATGAGGTGGTCAGTTTGGATGTCAAAGTCCCACAGTAGTTTGTGGTTGTCATTCTCCAAAACTGCCTCTGGCTTGTGCTGATACCACTTTTCCCCATGGTTGAATCCCATTTGTTTACTTAGTTCCCAGTGTATCATCGTTGCTACTCTATCGTGTCTATGCTTATACTCCTTCTGGGCGAGCTGACTACATTCACTAGTTATGTGGTTTACTGTCTCATCTCTTTCACCGCACATGCGGCATTTGCTGTTTGTCTGTGTTCTGTCGATTTTTGCTTTTATGTAGTTTGTCCTTATGCTTTTGTTTTGGGCTGCCATGATGAGCGATTCTGTTTCTCTCTTAAGGTTTCCCTTTCGTAACCACGTCCATGATTTCTCGTCTACTATATCTTTTATCTGTCTTTTAAACTCGCCGTACAATTTTTTCCCTTCCCACTTTTCTTTTCTAGTTTGCTGTACTGTTCCATTGTTTTCTACTTTATTGTTTGTTGCACTATCCCTCGCGCTCTTTATGATTTCTTCACTATTTGTTTGCACATATCTATCTAGGACTACTTTAGCTCTCTGGACACAATCTTCTATGCTGATGAGCCCCCTACCACCTTCTTTTATTATTATTATTATTATTATTAGCAATCTCACACCAGTTGCCTGGTGGTAACCGCTAGAGTTTGAGTGACAGCAAGTCTCCTCAAGTCTCCAGCCCTCCTCTCCTAGTACTCATAGGTCGCAGTAATTCTGCGATTATTATTATTATTATTATTATTATTATTATTATTATTATTACTATTGTTATATAACCCAGTTGCCAGATGGTCACCGCTATTATTATGTTTATGTTTAATAATATTTATTGCACACTGAGTAGAATCTCTGGTTGGGAAACGAAATTATGATTCAGCAGGGACTGGCACGTCTCCACTTATACACAAAGGAGGTTAATAAAATCATATGAATGTATTGTAATCGCGTGTTTACTCTTCTGGTCATTATTGTAGATTGATATACAGCCAGTCATCTTATATTGTATACGTAGAATTCTTCTTTAATCACTACTCCATGATTCTACTATTACCTCATCGAATCAGCCTTTTGCTTTGAATGATTTTCAGACTGATGAAGTATTTCTGATGAGTGATATGTTTAGTCGGTCTGGGCACTTCGCCTGAAAATGCGTATTGGAAATCAGAGATCGTCAATTGGCATTGATTGAATTAGCGTTTATGACAGGATGGAACGGTTATTATGAGATATAAACAAAAGATTGATGCAAAATTTGGCGTAGTATCTTTTACTCCTTTATAACGGTATTTTTAGAAATGTTTTCGAAATTTACCCAGTTCTCTCCTGCTTTTGCATTCAGATAATCGCAACGCACTGTTTACTATCCCCAGAGAAAATCTACGGCAGGTAAAGTTCAAAACAAATTTATAACAAACATTGCTCACAGTTTAAACATTCGTTTTGTCTTGTTTTTTTTTGCTTGTTCCATATGACTTGACACAGTGAAATATGATTTCAGACTTGGCAGTCACTGATGATGAAATGAGTGAAATTAGAAAAAGAAAAATTCCAGCTTGTACTCGAGTATTATTGAGGGATTGAGAAACGTTTGTTTTATTTCGTTGGTCGGTGTTAATTATCCTTCATTTCATTTGAAATTAACAAACATTATAATCCACTCCTGGCTTCCTAAAACCCATGGAGGATTCTCCAGTGTCCCTTCTACCGTGCTTTTCGGGGACACATTCCATATTTTTTACCTTTGCTAACCTTTCATGACACTAGGCGTTGAGGCAGGGCTTTTCAGTTTTACATCAGAGTGTGGCTGCTCAACCAGGCTGAAGAGCCCAGTCTACCCAGCTATTTACTTATTGTCTAAGGAGAAGTTATAGATTCTTGGCTTTCCCATTGGCAACTGTCACAGCCAGAGTTTGAAGTTGGTACATTCGATTCCATTCTCTGCGTTATCATCCTTAGGCTACGTTTATATATATATATATATATATATATATATATATATATATATATATATATATATATATATATATATATATATATATATATATATATATATTCAAAATAAATAGTTTTATTGCAGATTGTTGGAATGACAACTAATGTTTTAAGGGATAAAAGTTACTAATTGTTTTTTCTTTGTTCCAATGATGCGTTGAATGAAGAAAAAAGATATTCTGAGAGAACAAAACTGCCAGTATTTCTCCTGCTTGAAATGAGAATGCTACGCAAAATCACTCATAGATCTGATACGGGACTTTCTTCTACGTCTAGATATGTAAGCTTCAGACATTTGTTTCTATTCCAGTCAATACAACACCCCGTCTCTAGTTAGTGGTTTAAACATCTTGAAGGTATCGAAAATTTTTCAAAAAAAATCAATCATCGTATTGAACTAGATAATTCCGTTAATGATGGAATGCACTATTTATCTAACGATGGGGTAAACTCAAAAAAGAACAAACAAAAAACATACTTTGCTGATTCAATAATGATGCAATGATTCTATAGGAATAGAAGATCTGGTCAAAAGATGCTGGTTAAGTCTGCACTAATGAAACCTATGTTTCTGCACTTCCCAGTTTTGTCCCTTTCTCTCTCTCCATCTATCTATCTATCCATCTATCTGTCTATCTGTCTGTCTGTCTGTCTATCTATCTATCTATCTATCTATCTATATATGTATATATATATATATATATGTATATATATATATATATATATATATATATATATATATATATATATATATATATATATATATGCATGCGCGTGTGTAATAAAAGGTTTGATCTTATATAAGCTGTAAAGACCTTTGAAAAATTGTTATTTGAATAATGTGAGCACATACGTGAAAACGGATACCATAAGCTAAATTTTCCATTTCACAGGACAAGAATACTAGTATTCAGTATTACAGAGTAGAAGAACTGAACTTAGTATTATTCGCAAGGAGCTACGCTTTGACAATATCAATGCTGCACGAAGGGAGCCTAGAATAAGCTTTGGAATCGAAGAACATCGCCGTTAGAAATTGCTTGACGATTGCCAGAAATCTTTACTTTTCCCTCTTTCGGTAATGGACACGATTGTCATGATATTCTATGGAAACTTTGAATGGAAGGAATTCTCAAAAATTGATAAAATGCTTTCGTAAAGTTAAGACCGTTAAGATCATTTATGCTAAGTACTTTAGTAGGTTTTTTCATGACATGTCACTTCGAATCAAGGTGTAGCTGTAAAGGAATCAATGCATCATGCAATGATAACAAAAACTTAATATATTGAGCTCCAGATATTATTCTCTTAAGCTTGGATTAAAGTCAAGTTTCATGTAATCACAAAAGTTTTTAATAGGCGTTAATCATAGTTGAACTGTGCAAATAATCAAGTCATTATCTTGTATTACATTGATCGGTGGTATGATGCATTGTCAGTTGTTCAGACTGTCAATTTAAGATAGCAAGATGACCTCTGAGTTTCAGCATTAGTGCTATAATTGGAACTTGGCCAACCAATTGAAAATGTTCCTCAAGATGATGGTGTAAGTATAATTTTCCTGCTCCACGATAACAATTACCTATTGAAAGGTATTCAATACTGGGTCTGATATTGTCGATATAACAATACTCAGCTCAGCTTACATTTACTCCGTGTTAAAGATTGAATAATGTCAGAGCGTATAATTAATCTTCAGGCAAAGCGTGTAATTCAAATCTCAATTAAATGTTTAATTCTAACGTTGGCGTAATTAGGATGATGGGTCAAAGCTTTGCTGTTCCATTTGGGACTTGTTCGTCAAAGCCTAATTTCACAAATGAGTATTACAAAGAGAAGTGGCCATAGGAACAGGACATTAAAATAAAGTGAAAACTAAGAGATAAAAGGTGCACAAATTCATGCAGAGTAAAATGTAGTATGAAACAATAGTCTTATCTTCTGATTTAGTCAGAAAAATGTTTTGTTTTGTGTTCTACAGAAAAGCATTAGTGGTTTGAAGGAGAAGACAGAGTTGATGTACCTAAAGATGGAATACAAATTTATCTCATTTGAAATACATAAAAATGTAAATAAAATTTGATTCCATATCTATTTGAGTCCATTGCTGCTATTAAAAAGAAAGGTTGGTCCTCACCCTCTTTTTACAAACAAGGTTGATTTTGAGAAGTCGTTTAGCAGTAACACGCATGCACACACACACGCACACACACACACACACACACACACATATATATATACATATATATATATATATATATATATTTATTTATTTATATTTATATTTATATTTATATATATATATATATATATATATATATATATATATATATATATATATATATATATATATATATATAAGGAAAGAAAAAGAGAGCGAGAGAGAAGAAATTATCATTCTGGGTGTAGACTGAAGACAGGACAACCTACCGTATAGACTATGTGAGGCTGATATCGGAGATCATTCGATGTAACCAAAGGTCATTTTTGGTAATTTCTAACCAATTTATGGGTCACAATTTTGTGCCAAGTATGTGGATATATTGAGCATATAGGAACATACTCTCAGGGTGAAGATTGCAATCTACGTGAAGCTGACGTCTGAAGTCATCCAGGGTCATCAGAAGTCATTTCTGGTTATTAATAATCAAGTTTCCCAAGTTTTTGTCCACATTTTAGTACCTATCGAACTCATCTATCAAATCAGCACAGCAGTCACAAGTCATACAAAGTTGACCGTTTAGGTCATCAGAGGTCGCTCTTGGTCTATTCTAGCCAAGTTCCAAAGTTATGGGTCACAATTCTGAACCAAAGAGACGGAAATTAAGCATATGTGTACACTTGCTCATATCAGAGGAAACAGGCTAAGCTCTGTTGACCTTGTAGACCATTTAAGGTCACCAGAGGTCATTTCTACTCAGATTTCGGCAATATTTTCATACCTATTTGATTGGCAGAGGCGTAAATCCTTTTTTTGGCGAGGCTCATCAGCAATGCCACATTGACCTCAGAGGTCATTTGAAGCGCCTGAGGTCTTTTTTTGTATTACTAAACAATCTTCGAAGAATTAACCGGAATTTTGCTCATACGAATATGAAATTTGGCATATATTCTTTGAAAGTATTTAGAAATGTGATTTTGCGATCGATGTCATTCTTGGTTTTTCAGTGAATTTTCTCAAGTTGTTTGCTTAATATGATGCAGAACCATTTCATAGGGTTACATATTCATGCAGTTGAAGTTTTAGGCGAAGAGAGATTGATGCTGGACTTCACAAGAAGTCAATTCTGGAAATTGCTACTCGCAACAAGGACGTTCACTCCAAATTACTGGCCTTTGCCTGACTTTTTCATGTTTCCCCCGTGTGCAGCACTATATTTGGTGTACTTGTGTTGGATTCCCAATCAATCTTCACAAACTGGGTCGCAATGAGGGAAGTACAGTATCCAGTTCTTTTCTTGTACATCAGAATATTACTTCTGTGACAGCTATCTTTCATGGGTACGTAGTGTGAATGATCATTCTTTTCATTTGAAGTGTTATATGAGTAAATGCAAATCAGAAAACATATTTTTCCTGTTCAGATAAATTTCAAATTATTCCCCCAACTTCCAACGACGCCGAGAATTCCTGTTAGCATGTATATATTTGTATATTAGCAGTTAAAAAATGAATGTTGTTGTTCCATACATTCATTATCAATTTAAAATGCGTAATGTATCCCCATATTCATACTTGGGTCAAATCGTTTTTCGTTTTATTCTGTCTATTCCAATGTTGATTGTGGTTATATACAATAAATTAGGAAGATATGGTGTTGGCATTTTCGTTATCAGTACATTGTTAATCTATCAGTTCTTTGTTGAATGTTTCCTCTCTGGGAGTACGAACAGAACCCTTAGCCTGAACAAAACTCAAACAGGACAAACATAAGCGTGTCTGCATAGCAAATCCCCACTTCATTATATTTCAATCTCTACTCTAAACTAACAACGTTTAATGTTGAATGTATTGGACATTCTATGAAATAAAACCATTACACATATGTATTTGATGTCCATAAAGTCAGACTAAAGCTTCACGAATGAATATACAATGATGAAGGGTGATAAACGAATAGTTTATGTACAAGCTAGTTCTGTCATTTGTATAATAAATTTCAAATTTAAATACCAATACAGTACTTTATGGACACCCTGTATCACAGAGACTGGGACCGGGAGACAGTGAGAGACACGGACAGACAGGATACTAGAAAAACGATCAATCTGTTTTGGAAAGACACTGGAACCAGATCGACTGTGGCATTCAGAGAACCACCTCTGGAGAGAGACACTGATATATTTTCATTGTATTTCACCCTGGGATAGGTCTGTATCTTATCAATGATCTTGTCACTGCAAGCGGCACTTGCATTCAAGCCAGACAAAAAAAGCCCGGAAACAAAGGATAAAGCATGAAAGGAAATATCGAAAAACAAAAAAAGTGTGTATATCACAGACTTGGCCTAGCAAGCTGCTTCGAAATATCAGAATCGATGATAGAAAAACGATATTTCGCAATTCCTTATCTTTTCTTTTGTCAAGGTTATTCTATTTCAGTGATATATATATATATATATATATATATATATATATATATATATATAGAGAGAGAGAGAGAGAGAGAGAGAGAGAGAGAGAGAGAAAGAGGGAGAGAGATAAATATAGATATAGATTTATATTTCCTGCAGCAGTGCCATTTTCTTCAATTGTTTATTCTATTTACGTTGACTAGGGTGAGTGATACATTGGCCACACACACACACACACACACACAAACACACACACACATATATATATATATATATATATATATATATATATATATATATATATATATATGATGAAATAAAGGATTAGCTACACAAACACGTTTATGTTTCTGCCCTCTTTTGGCTTGTACTTTGTGTGTATAAAAATGTGTGTGTGTGTTTGTCTGTCCGTCTGTCTGCATTGTTATTTCCTAAAAATATTCATCCATGTCCAACAACAGAAATCAAACAATTGTCATTTGTATAGCGGATTTGTTTACAGAATACTCCTAAAATATGTAATATGCGCTTATAATACGAAGTTACATATATTAAATGCAATTTTCTGTATATACGTGCTAGTACCTGAATTCCCAGGGAATTTGAACGGATTTGTTTAGTTGCTCACCGGTCAAGTTAACAAGATATCGTCAACTTTCATGTTCACTATTGGACAGAGACCTTCCCGATTTACTTCCATGGAGACTGCAATTGAACTGACTTCCGCCATGTCTCACCGTCAAACCTTTCTCTCTCATGCCTCCATCTTGTGTCTGGTCGTTTCCTATTGCTTATACTGTCCATGACCACCAATAGGCAAACATTTTGTGTCATATCTCGTCGATTATCCGAGCTAAATGTCCATTCCATCTCTCTTATTTTTGTTAGGTTATTTTTATGACATCCTTCACTCTAGTCCTCCCTCTCTTCTTTGATTTACATATATGTAAGTAAATCAATGTCATACTTCAGAACATCACAGATCATGGGGGGAATAAAAATGCTATTTACAAATAAACTCTAAGGAGGGACACATCACATCACATCATATAAACCAGAGACACGCTAATTATCGATTAACAAAAGTGCCTTTGACCAAGCAGTTAGCAGTGCAAAGAATTGAATCAAATTCAAAACATTGACTGAGATGAGGCATGTATTGGATTAAATAAAGCAAATTTAATAGGATTTCATTTTAGGTCCTACTTTTGTTTATTTGTATTTTTGCAAATTTGTATAGAGGCGAAATAAAACTATTTTCATAATTCTTTGGTATTAACAATTCCAGAAATATCAACTTGAGCAGACAAAGTGAAAATATTCAGCATCTTTTCTAAACAATTGATATAAAGTAAAATTAGCTCAAGTGATTGTATTCATTTAAAATATTTAAAAACTCGAATACTTTTTCTAGTTATCTTATGTCCATGCTACATTTAATATTTATTTCCATGTGGATAAAGTATATATGGTGAATATGAAAAAAACGGCATTTCATTTCATCTGATATAAGTTCAATTCCTCTTTTGTTTTCTTTTTCTAGGTAAGTAAAAGCTGGAGAATAGATGCATGTAGAAGACGATTGATGTAAGTATACGGACAGATTTCAATGGTCTTTACTGGGCATTCAATTTGATAGCTTTCATTGGGAATCAGATGAGAGAAAGTCTCTTTTGACACCCGACACTTCTTTTTTGCAAATTTCAATGCTGGTGGAAATGACAAAATAGGTGACATTTGACACTACATCTTATGGTATGTATCTGTCTGTTCAGGGGAGATGGGTACCGCGGAAAAGGAAAATCAACGCTAGTATCAAAGACCTAAGGGAAAACATGCGTTTTCATGGACACGTCTTTCATAAATAGTATGCAGAACTTATGCAGCATTGTACACAGCGACAGATCAATTTTTGTATCTTGAAACATAATAATATCTATTTATCAACTGGGAACAAATAAACGCCGCCTTTCTTTTTTTTTTAGCTTATTTCCTGTTGAAATAGGAATGCCAACCTTTCGTTCTGCTACTCTTCAAACATGGTGGTGCAAGAAAAGTGGCTATATCCTTTTGTCTTGCTGATAATCTTTGATCAGCATTTTTAGTAGTCAAGAATTATCATAAGGTTTACTTCCAGAATTAGGTTATACATACATATATATATATATATATATATATATATATATATATATATATATATATATATATATATATATATATATGACGGTTTTGTTTTTAAAATCCCTGAAACATTTACGTAGTAAATAAAATAAAAAAATTGTACCTTGATAGAATTTTTAAAACGTATGGGTGAAACAGGAGGAATTATGCATAAGTAAATATGTCGCTAAATTCAGTCCTACTGACCGAGACTTCTGCGTAAGGGAGGGGTAGAATGTCAGCCTCTTGGCTCAGAGCAAAAGTTTCGATCGTACTTTGCAGTGGTGAGAGGGATATATATATATATATATATATATATATATATATATATATATATACACACGTGTGTGTGTGTGTATTAATTGGAAGTGATTTTATAACATGAATTCATTGAAATTTAGAAGGAAAAGAATTGTCAGTGATCATGAATCAAGACAAGCTTCAATCACAGGATGTATTATTTATATTCTTTGCCAATGAATTTAAATTAGGATTTTATTGGAATTCGAGAAGAAAAATATTATCAGCGGTTGAGAATTTAAATAGGTCCTACTCAGAGAATAGAGCTAAAACGTACTACAGAATATGTCTGATTACAATTAATGGAAAAGAGTCATTGCTTTTTTTCGTTTACTAATCCTAAATCCTCTAAGATCCATGTCACTTTTGTTTTTCCATATAGGATTAGAAAATATTGGTATGTCTCAGTGTTTGTCAGTTTTTGGCTGGAATACGCCAAAAAATTATGCAATGAACTTGAGCTGAATTGGTTCCGTCAAACTCTGAGGTGAAAATTATTATGATTAACTGATCTCACACCAGTTTCCTGGTGGTTACCGCTGGAGTTTTAGTGACAGCAAGTCTCCTCAAGTTTCCAGCCCTCCTCTCCTCGTTCTCATAGACCACAGTAATACTGCAGATTATAGTTTCGCACTGGTTGTCCAGGGGTTATTGCTGAAGCCTGAGTGACAATGTCTCCTCAGGTTTTCAGCCAACATCTCTTCTATTCTTCACCTATCATGCCAGTGCTGTGGTTCACATGTCTGCTTTCATTTCCCTTCCTCTGTTAGGCCACTGCTAACAATTAGTGTTGCAGCCTTTAGCACTTTAGCACTTTCCTCAGTATCCGTGCAGTTCCAAGCAGTGCAGTGGTCTGCACAGTCTCAATCCTTCCTTTTATCCTGATCCCCTCCAGTCCCGCTCTCAGTGTCTTTGGAACAGTTCTCAGTGCGCTTACTCTGACTTTCATGTTTGACATCTTTTTCAGTTCTCTCGCTAGATCTTGGTATTTTTCCAGTTTTCACTTTCCCTCCTCTTTACTCTATGGTTTGCAGGTAGAGCCACGTTTATCATTTGGCAGGTTTTCCTCTTCTTGTCTACGATTACTAAATCTGGTCTTCTTGCCTGGATTTTTCTTTTTTTCTTATTTTTCTTATAATACATGATATGTATTTTTTCCAAATATACAGCATTACTGGGAAAAGACGTAATCTTGTGATAGCTTTCATTATTATTCTTGAAAGTATCTTTAACTGGAGGAAGAGCTACTGTTTTAAAAGCTATCATAATTCTTCCTAAAAGTATCTATTACAAGGGTAAAATGCAGTGTTGAAATAGCTATAATAATCCCTCTTGAGAGTTTCTATGCCTGAGGAATCAACTTATATTGTAATAGCTATCATAATCTTCATTAAAATGATCTATAACTGGGGAAAGATCTATTGTACTAGCTATCATAATTCTTCTTAAATGTATCTATTGCTGGGGGAAAAGCTAGTATTGTAATGGCTCTCAAAATTCTTCTTAGAAGTATTAATAAGAGCGGAAGTAGCTACATACTCTGGTAAGTTAATACATACACCTACAACTCTATTGGTGGAGAAAAATAATTTTCTAATGCTTGATCTGTTTGCATTTTAAGTATTATGCATGCCTCTGTCTGTGAGTGCAAGGCAGTTGCAGCAAGGGAAGGAACGTAAGACACATGTCCTGATTCAAAATTGAACCTTTATTTTTTTTCTTCTCCGACCGACTGGAAAAAAGCATCGATAATCTGATGGTTCATTTGAGGACCCAACAAAATCAGCACTCACAGCGAGAAAGAGAGAGAGAAAGAGCGTGTTTGTTTGTGTGTGTGTGTGTGTGTGTGTGTGTGATATGTATATATATATATATATATATATATATATATATATATAGAGAGAGAGAGAGAGAGAGAGAGATGTTGATCAGTCCTTTTACAGCTAGCGGCCTGTAGACTGTCTACTACTCTTGTTTACTACTCTGGTACTTTACTGGTGACCAATCGTTGGTCTTCTTATCTTATAGGCAAAAGTCATTTTTCTATCGATATCTCTATTACTAAATTGACTTAATCTATTTTGTCACATGACACCGGAACTAAATGACCATCAAATCTTTTTCCCTTCAATTTTTCTTCTGCTTCGTTTTGTTCCTCATGGAACTAAAATCACTGCCCACCGTTCTTACTACTGCTGTAAGAATCCCTACTAAACGTCCAATCTATATCAACTCCTTTTCACTTTCTTTCTCTTAATGACTTTTTAATTAGGTGGCTGTGATTGGCTATCAGTCAGCTGGGGTTCCAAGTGACCACGCTTTATCTTGTCAATACATCTACTTAAAGAGTTTCAATGGCGTCTGAAAACGATTACTCTATTACTTACCTCAGCTTTGACCAATTATTATAATTATACTTCACATATCATCATCATCAGTCTGTCAGCGTACGTCGTTGGACATAGACTTTTTCAGAAGTTCGCCAGATCTCTCTGTCATGGGCATTGCAGAGTCAGTACTTCCTGAATTTATCTTGTTAGTCACGCCATCTCACTTTATGTCGATCACTGCCTCTCTCATGATATCCGGGGATCTACGTTGTGAAACGTGATATCAAACAGTTTTGCAACATGTCCAGCCCATTGCAATTTTAGTTTTCTAACAGTTTCTATGATTTTTTGGACTCAAGTTTCCTTTCTGATATACTGTGCTGTCTCATGATTGCTCTATGTGAAGTTTAACATGATTCTTCTATGTGCGCGTTGAATGTTTCTCAGTTCGAGAGTCAACCGTTTGGTTAGGTTCCACGTTTCAGCTCTGTATGGGACTATGGGTAGGATACATTGTTAGAATATTCCTTTTTTCAGGACTAGTGGGATTTTTCTTGTTTCAAAAGTTGAGCATACCATATAAAAAGCTCTCCAACCGGGTGTGATTCTCTTCTTTATTTCTACTTTCGATGACTTAATATCTCCAGCTCAAGTTCAGGTTGAGGCTTAATTTCTCGCCTACTTTATTCAGTTGGTCTAATATTATTTAAAGATGTGAGGGTTCTTAGCAAAGAGGATGATTTCGTCTGCAAATCCTAAGGTAACGAGGTATTTTCCATCAATCCTGATTCCTTTGTGATCCGATTCGAACTTTGGGAAGATCAACTTGGGACAGGCTGTGAAGAGTTTGGGTGATCTAGTATTACCTTTTCTCAGTCCTTTCCATAGTGGGAAGGGTGAGGAGTCTTTATGTAGCCATTTGAAGGACCGTCATGTCAGTAGATATGTTGCAAAATTGACTATACGGGTTTACACATTGTATTATCCCGCCAATGAATCGGGGGCCTTTTTTAAGTCAACAAAAAACCACCGCTATACTCTGCCGCTTTCTCACTTAGTTGACCAAATGATGGATAGTTGAGTAGCTTTTTCTTACGCCAGCTTGTTTCGTGGTTGGTGTTCATCTTTTGTTTTGTTTGTTGGTGATCACTTTCGAGAAGAGTTCGTTGATTTAGTTGAGTAGATTTATTGGCCTGTAGTTGTTGATGCATTTTGAGTTTCTTTTTCTTTCTTTCTTTTTTTGTTTCACAGCACTATGATGGTAGCGTTCCTCACTTCTGGGACTTCACTTTGTTTGAGGCAGAGGTCGGATACGATAGCTATTTTTCTCTTGATGACTTTTCTGGCTTTTTTGAGTTGGTTTATAGTGATATTTTCGCGTCAAGTGACCTTTGTTTCTTCGTTTGTTCGATGGCTTGCTTCATTTTTAGCAGAAAAAAACTTCTGGGAAGTCATCGAATAGATAACCCTTCGGTTTGTGTTTCCTGTTCATTTTTCTGCGTCCTTTGTTTGATGGAACTGAGGTCTTTGTAAAATTCCTGGGCAAATTTTACGGTTTGGTCCCTATCTGTTGTCAGTTGCTAGCTTTTTTCCTGTCTTGAGAGATTTTCCGATGGTTTTCAATAATCAATTTTACTGAATGCTTTCGATGCCTGCTGTCGTACATTCTTTTTTGTCTTCTCTTCGTTTTCGGGGGGGGGGTGTGTCTTGTTGTTGGTGGCTTGAAGTTCCCGCCTTTTTCCATGAGATTATTGGTTTCTTCGAGTTAGCTCACTTTTTCTTCTTTTTGAGCTCTCTGGCTTAAGCATACTGGTGACTTCAATTAGAGACTTTGTTTTATTGTTACGGAGCTCGTTGATGTTTTCTTGTTCTGGGAAAAGTTCGTATCTGTACTTCAGTTCAAGTTTGAATGATCAAGTGAGTTCTTTTTCAACGATAAGTGATTGGAAACTTGATTCATACCAATGCAAAAAGTTTCTTTCACGAAAAAAATGATATTTATGAAAATAATAAATTTACAAAATAAACTGAAATATTCAATTAAAGAGTCCCATCAGCCCATCATAACACGTTTACTTCTACAGTAAGTTAATGAATTTGTCGTTCAATGTTTCCTTCTTGTAAAAAGTGCATAAGGTTCATGATTCAAAAGATTATATACATTTTTATTCAGTCATTGACTTTCTACACTCGCACGTTTGTGTACTCCTCTGGTTCCCACGCTAGCATCTTGTCAGTGGTTTTAACTTGGAATCAAGTGAGTGCAAAATGTTCTTATATGTTTGTAACGTGATGTTTGAGAGATATCTATTTTTTCAAAATCATCTATTTCCTTGTCAATGCACTCAATGATTTTTCCATTAATCACATTTATCGATTATCGTACAGTGAACATTTCAGATAAAAATTCAATCAATAACTAAGGATGAAGATTAATTGATCCATCCTTGTATATACAAACACACTCACAAAAGTGCGTGCTCGGACAAATAATCTATTCCTCTCTTTCTTTTCCCTCTCCCTCCTCTCTCCCTCTCTCTCTTTGTCTACTTATCTCTCTCTCTCTCTGTATCTCATACACACATGCACATCTTTATGCAGTCTGCACGCAAAAAACTAATCCTGCGTCCGCTAACAAAATCTCTTTATCCGTACATTTTCTCTATATCTATGTATATGTCCATTTGTATATGTGAAATTAAGTATGCATATACATATACATATATACACACACGCATATATATATATATATACATATATATGCCCATATGTTTCTTATGCGTGAAGACATTCTCGCAATCACCATACTTTCTGAAATCAAACTGCGTGGTTCATGTTGTTTAGTATTTACCAACAGTGTCTGAGGTCGTTCGGCAAAACTAGCTGAAAGACAAGGAAATTTAGATTATCTATTGAAGAAAATGTGAAATCAAAATTTATGGCATACAAAAGCAAAATGCAGAATCTTGAAACATTATAAAAACAATCCATATATTTATCAAACTGTGAGTATATTATCTAACCAACTTCGCTTAGGTGTGGCAAGATGGATAAATGATGGAATTAAGGGTGAACAGTGTCATGCAGCACCAATCATCAAGGAATTGTTGCTTGAAAAATCAGCATTCAGGGTGTACCTGTATAGTCCCCGTTCAAGTGATTGGATTATTTATGCACTGATAAATTTGTAGCACTCACTCAATATCACAATCCAATGCCGATATTGATGTTACTAATTTTATTTAATAAAACACAATGCCTAATACGATAATAGATGATCTTGAAAGACCGTATCGAGCGTTTGTTTCAAGTTAGGAGCCCTTGCATTGAAAATTGGCTCTCAGGATCCTGGCCTTTTACCTGAACACTTGAAATGCTCAGCATTTAGTCCCAACAAGCAGATTGCGTGATATGTGAGAGAACATTCAAAAGTAAACTGTTGGATTATTGTCCTGATTTAGATCCATAATCCTTATACATGTATCTTCGACTTTCCAAAAATTCGCTGACCGCCACTTATTTGCTTTTATGGAAATGGGCAGGAAGCGGAAATCGCTCATAACAGCAAGTGTTATGATTTTTTTCATTTTTTAATCTTCGGTACCTTGTATCAGCCCAGTCTCATACAACTCACTTGTGCTTATCATCAATACCATTTTTTCTATTTGGGGAGACTTAATTTTTTACCTTTATAAATTATGGTTGATTTCTTTTTCACTTTGTTATTACCGGATATTTGTACTTTTCAAGTAAACCTGTATTTGGTATTTTGGAAAAATTTACAAATAATGATAATCAACGTATAATTACTAATTATCTCTGAGAATGCATCAGTAAAACAGTACACAGGTTCACTCAATGTCGTCTCACAGCCGACTGATCAAACCAACGGGGAAGTATCTGTTCACCCATCGCAGTACAGTCCCCTCTGATTGGTTGCCAAGTTATATCAAGGCCGGGAAAATAATTCTGTAGATGTACAAAATGTCTGGATACTTTCCAGGCACATCTCGTTTCGTAGCGTTGCTCTAATTCTTTTTGCTTCGTGATTCTTTATCCCGTAACTTTGTTAAAACTGTTACATGTTTTTTCCCCTTAATCTTTTCTTATCACTGCTGGTTGTGTCTAAATCAGACATGATTTTGTGTGACGAACTGACAAGAAAATACATTAAAACTACGTAGACTTTTACAGACAACGTTTTTCTCCAAGTTTCAAAGTTTTAACCATGTTTCGGTTGTCTGTGTCTACCCACCGACTTTCGCGAGATTTTTTGATAGGAGATAACAAAAAAAACGAAAACTCACCAGGACCTATTTTTCTTCCACTCTCCAATGCCTTGTCTTTTGCTTATCTCTCTCTCTGAAGAGATCTCGTAGGTGAAAGAAGCGAATCTTTTTTCATCTTTCTTTCGCAGACATAAACGCCAATACACTGTGAACAGAAAAGGTTTGTTTTTGTTTCCTTTTTTTCACTTCGATAACGTCTTATATTTGGATTTCTCTGAGAATGCTAAACAAGTCCTACGCAACACTATGCTACTAGTCATATGCTGTTTCTTACGTAGCATGGTCTTTTGAATAATCAATCTCTGACATTATATAAGGTACATATCCGTTGTTTTTTTTATCTCTTCTTCTGGTGCGTATATTTTCAAGTACGCGTGGAAGATTTGCTAGTTATTCAATATCATGTGGCGAAGTTTATCATTCTGAAGTCGCATTAATAAGCCAATAGCCTGATGATGAAAGATCATTTTCATCTTACACAACAAATACTTATTCTTCATATAATCTCTTTTTTGTCAATTCATTTAAATCAGTGGTGAATGTCTACCACATAGATCGAATATTAAACCATATCAAAGATCAAAATTCAGCTAATAACAATGTGTCGTGCCTGATATTTACTGATGAATCTGAAAACTGCTATCTCCATATTACACATCTGTTTAGTTCCCTGTCCAGCTTTTCACTTCTTTTATATTTCACTGTGTGGTTTGCTTAGATAGCAACACCCACGATTTGATATATCTTCTTTTGTTTGTTGATAATGGCTAAATTTTGTATCTACGTACGATTGGATAATTCGTTGGAGTTTCGAAATATCTTCATAATTCATTTTTATTGAATCATCAAAGGGAATCTGAAACATTCTCTACGTTCGTAATGGTGATGATAATGTATCATCCTAGGTGATATTGATTTTTCACTCTAGCATTATTGAGTAGTTTTCACAAGAGTTCAGTAGGTAGTGGGTCACCTCAGTACTCCAACGCACTTCACTATTATACTTATATATTACTTTTTAGTGATGCATTCGTTTGGATCGTTTTGATACCCTCTACGATTTAAGATCTCACAGCTTAAAGCCCGAATAATGATCGATACCATTGTCATTTGAGAGCGCTGATATTCTCTTGGTATTTACTTGGCTTGACTTAGTCTAGCAGAAGAACATAGGCGTGTGTTACTCAGTGAGGACTGAACTCAGTACAGGGGGAATGGCCTGCCAGAGTAGCTTGCTAACAATTGCCCCCTGACAAGACATCTATAGTTGATTTTTTCAAACGTATATTTTCCCTTTAATACCACGAAACTCGAAACATTCAATTTTGCATACGGTTTAAATCATGGTTTGGATTTGTGAACAAATAATTCCCAATATTTGAAATCAACGAAGGCAAGCAGAACCTCCACGTTCTTTTAAAATCTAGCAAGTAAATTTAATTTTATCTCATGCAATTGTTTGCTGTCAAATCAAAAGGCAAACCTCCTAGTATTGATATGAAATCATCCAGACATCCATTGGATTTTTTTTCTTAGTTTTCTTGGGTTTTGTTAGTTTGATTTTTAAATTTTTTTTTCCAATCTAGTTAATTTCAATTTTCTTTTAAGTAAATGAATGGGTAAGAAATCAGTATCACATACATAGATGTAAGCATTAGTTTCTGATAAGTTTAAACCGACTCTATAAGAAAAAATTTGTTCACTTTCTCACTACAAAGCAAGATATTGACGCTATTGATTGTTATTTAACAGGATTCTAATTACACTTTCTCGCAGAAAATAAAGAAAAGAATTATTTGCTTAAGCAAGTCGTCATTGTGTCGTTAACACCAAACAACGATTCCAAAACGCACTGTTCTGTGTACGTGTCAGTTTCGTTTAGCTCTCGGGTACAAGAGCCGAGAAAATAGAGTCGGTAATTACCAATCGTTTTCTTTTCGATTTCCCCTTTATGTTCCTTTATTCAATAGTTCGTTTTTCACTTTTGCTCCAAACGTATCTCCGCGTGCCTAGTTTGTTGCTACATTTATCTATACCACAATTTTTTCCCTGCGTCAGCTGAAGATAACGTTTTCATTTCCATAGTGTGACTGACCAAGCAGTCATTACAATTATCCGTCACCAACGAACTAATCAAACAGCTTGTCAGTACGACTCTTTCCAAACAGCTGCCGATGTCCGAAAGGTTAGAGCTGGTTATTGCGTAATATACATATATGATAAACTCATTCTCGTTACCATCTCGTAAAAAAAATGTATATTGAAAACCAAGATGATGATGATAATGGTTATTGTTGAATTCTTTCATTTCTCGATTCTTATAAGTCCCTCGTTGTCGTCATCTAGGCGTCGTTGTAGCTATGCCTCAAAGAAAAAGATGATGATCTACCTTAGACGGAACGGAGATGTCTATGCATGCATCTTTTTGACGTATACTTGTCGGTGCTCTGAAGCAAAACGCGACCCTCCACAAATCAACCAACGGATTCTAAAGGAATGGAATCCTAAACAAATAGAGTTAATGGATCGGACATATTGACGTTTTTACTTCGTCCACGAACAGAAAAGTTGCCTTATGAAGGCTTTAAAAAATTATGTCTGTGTTTTTCGATCGTCAAAACGAATCTCCAAACTCCAAACAAATAATAGATGAAAAATGAACGTACGAGCTAACGAGGCAGACAGTGGGAAATTGCCCCTTCCTTTATTCTTTTTTTAATTCAGGCAAAATAGTGTTAAATTTCGGGCAAATCACTGTAATTTGGGGATGGCCGTGTTGAATCAAACCGTTAGTACCATTACGAATATGTTCACATACACCTAAATAGTTACGTAGATAAGTAATCACATTTCGACTACATAGGTTATAACCGTTTCTTAACAGCTTTGAATATGAAATCTGTTTTCTTTGATTACCAAACTCAAAAAGTAATCAAAACATGAATAGAGTGATGATGATATTTTGATGACATGAATTGAAAACCTCTTCCGTAGTTATTCTTTCTGACGTTATGAAACTTAGGAAACTCCAGTTAGTCCGTGAGGATATCTACAATCATTCATCCAATCTTCTTTACGTGTTTCTTCTCCCTGTTTTGTTTTTTCTCTTCCATTCTTTCCCTTTATAACCTCTTCCTTTTGTCTGTTTGTTTATTATTTTCATCTTTTGCTTCGTTCTTCATTTTTTCCATTCACTTTTTCATTCATGCACCTCATCTGAATTAGTTCCGACAACGACTTGTGTCCTCACTGAGTGGTGGAAGTTAGTAAGCTAGTTTCACAGAGTATTACTTATGTATGGCTCTGCAACACTCATGATAGAGAAGTGGCGAATCCTGGGGAAGGTCTTTGTCTAACGACTGACAATAATCATAATGATGACGATGATGATTGATGAATGATTTTGATTCTTATTAGCTGTCTTGACCAACATTCGTGGCTTAGTCCCGTACGAAGCTAAGCCTAATGGATAAATGTGATGCGTCGGGGAATCAACGAAAAAATCTCAATGAAAAGTTAAAATAACAAAAGAAGCATGTTTTCAAATTATAGCTCAATCATTACTGTGGAAAGAGGGTCAGTAGTCTGTAAAGAGCAACTGAAAAAAGAAAAAGAAACTAATAACATATTGCATACAATATTTCTTAAAAATGCAATCTTCCTGCAAGAGCAGTCTAGAGTTGATTAGAACCAGAAAAAAATACCTTGGGTATGTTTGATAAAAATATTTTTCGGTCGAGACACGACGCAGCTTCGTCAAGGAAAAAAGAATATACGAAATGAGATTCATTGTTTCCTTGTAGAGTGATTTCCGTAAGATGTGTGGAATATCTGCCGGGACTCATAGGTAACTTAATAGATTAACAAACTAATCAATCTTTTTGAGGGAGCCGAATTTTTGGTAGTATATATATACATTTATATGTACATACATACATACATACGTACTTGCATATAGATAGATAGATAGATAGATCGATAGATAGATAGATAGATCAAAATGGCGTGAAACTGATCAGAAACAGGAGAACTGTAAATATCTACCTATCTTTCCACTGCTGCCAATCTCCCTCCTTCTCTTTCCCTCTCTCTCTCTCTCCCCCTCTCTCTCTCACTCTCTCTCTCTCTCTCTCTCTCTCTCTCTCTCTCTCTCTCTCACTCCTAACTTTTTCTCTGTACATAAATAAGTAGGAGCAAATGATATTTTCATTGGTATCATTTATTATTATGGTCATTTTCCATATTCTGGAACAAAACTCTCTGCATGATGATTTATAGAGTGATCAAGCTTCAAAATGAAATGAAAATGAGCATTTCAGCTCAGACAATAACAAAACATCAACATTATTCCAAAAGGTCCATTGGGTACTTTTCATGCATGAACAGACACACACACACACACACACACACACACACACACACACACAGAT
>OY735219.1:28603585-28611085 GCA_963457665.1 Thysanoteuthis rhombus
GCCTGTGGGAGTACGTTAAAACTAATCTATATTATAATCATTTATTATCATCATCAGTCTTTTAACGTCCGTCGTTGAACGTAGACCCTCCCCAGGATTCACCACACCTCTCTATCGTGGTCGTTGCAGAGCCAATGCTTTCTTGATTTGTCTAGTTCGTCTCACAATATTGCATTTTGCCGGCTTTTGTTGTGCATATGATCTCTTGAAAACCATGTTGTGAGTTTTGATGTCCATTGGATGTCTGTCATTCTTGCAACATGACCAGCCTATCCCTATTTCAGTTTTCTCGTGGATTCTATCATGTCTCAAACTCGTTTCCCCTTGAAATATTGTGCTGTCTTGTGATCTCTCTAGGTGGGGTTGAATATGATTCTTTCAGATGCACTTTGCATACTTCTCAGATTGCAAATCAGTGTTTTCGTAAAGTTCCGTGTTTCAGCTCGATAGGTGACTATCGAGAGGATGCATTTGTTGAATACCCTTCTTTTTAGGACTTATGGGATTTTTTCTGTTGTTTTTGAAGATTGATCTTGTTCTGTCGGGGGTTTGACGTCCTAGAGTTCTTTTAATCGTTGTGTCCTTATTACCAACATGATTGCTGCAAATCTACTTTTTTTGCCAAAGTTCATGTGTAGGCTGGCTTTATGGCACCCTCCATTTAGTTCATCTAGCATTAGTTGAAGGTCGTATAGGTTGCCTACCAAAAGGGAGATAAGGTAGTCAACCATGGACCATTTCTATTCGATATATCAACCGAAAAAAAAATTGCAAGATACAAAACACCACCTGCTGTAGCATTCATCGACTTTAAAAGGCCTTCGACTCTGTGGAAATTCACATGTTCATGAAAGACATCACTGTGCAAGGAGTAGTCCCTGTATTTCAGAATATTGCAACATATATATAGTCACTGCAGCTCATTTATCAGACTACACAGAGACTCGGAGCCCTTTCAGCTCCCAAAAGGAGTAAGATAGGTGTATACCGACTCACCCAAACTCTTCAAAGTCTATCTCAAGGTGATCTCCAGGAACCTAGACAGGGAAAATATATGAAGTTAGATAGACATCGAATATCTGAGTATCCTCAGATTATTATAATCAGCCGGAATCAATTTCACAATGCTCCTCGTCGAAACAGAAATTTCATCAAAACAACAGAACTAATGGAAAGTAAAGTTGGTATGGAAAATCCGCAACTTTTCTAATTGAGGCCCTATTTTGGATACTTTGTTCATTAAGTCAGAAATATCATTTATATGAATCAAGTGTCCACGCCAAATCATTTGTATTTTTCGTTTGATTCTGTTAGCAAAGATGCTATAAAGTCTTAATGGTTGCTGGATTTTCAGAGGGGTCAAATGTTTCAATGTTATCAATTACGTAGCTCTCCTTCCAATTTGAAATATAGTCAATGAATGCAAATTTGTCATTTTTATGTCACTTCAAACGTATAGGCTTGTCAGCAACCATTTTCTGTTCAAGCATTCGAAATATACATGTGTGAGCAAGGAATAAATGTATTGTTGTGCATAAACAGAATTAAAGATTGAAGAACACGTAGTCGTTAATTCGGATGTGGTGGCAGCCATTATAAAAGATATTTAATTGAGGAACAATTGGATCCCGATGTACTAACTGCAATGCAAAAAAATGGGACAAGCTGTGAAAGTAATATTAGCAACGGGAAAAGAGATATTCTTAGAAAATCCGTTCAAGTAAACATGAACAGAAAGCCTGTCAAAGTAAGGCAAGATAGAGGCTCAGGTATTGCAATTATATCGAGACGGGCGTGGAAAAACCTGTGCTGTGGAAGGAATCGCGTCAACTGGCAACAAATATTCGCATTTTGGGACGAATCAATTAACTTTATTTGTATGTCAGTTAGACTCTTCAAAAATAACACTGTTGATTATATGAAAACAGCATCAAAATAAAAATACAAGGAGCTTTTCTCAAAAGAAATAAGTCTGAGCGAAAAAGTAAAGGCTTCTTTATATGTACAAAAAAAAACTAAAAAAAACAAAAACACACAAACAAACGTAAAATCAGCATTTGGACCAAAAAGACCGGTGCTTCTGCCGATATCGGAACTGTGAATAGCCAATTACATAGACTACAAAACATTGGTGTTATTTCACCAATAATTTTTCCAAGCTGGGCAACGCCGATGGAAGAAAAAAGGTTTGAATAAATTACAGGTCCATGCAGACTCTCAACAGAATCGTTTCAGTAAACCATAAGTATCTGCTTCCAACAACTGATGAGGTATTTGCCAAATTGATTAGGGGTAAAGATTTTTTTTTAAGCTGGATTCGTTGGATGCGTATCTACAAATGAAAGTAGTAAAAGAGCAAAACATATATTAACTATTGTTCCACAACGAATATTAAACCAACATGATAAGTGAATAAAAGTAACCCTAACAATTTCTCCGCATATTATGGACACTGTGCAGGCTGGACTAAATTTTACGGTTGCACATTTGGACGATATTACAATACGGAGTGAAACAGTGACCGACTATAATAAACACACACAGAAAGTGTTTGAACATGTAAGGTGACTTGGATTTGGCCATAGCGGAGAAATGTGAACTATCTATGCCTAGCATAAAATATCTTGGTCAAATCATCGACCAAGATGGACGTAAACCAGACCCAGGAAAATTAAAAGCCACAAGATATACGCCAGATCCTTCAAACATTTCAACATTACAATGCGTTTCTAGGATTTATTAACTATGATCACTTGTATGTACCAAAGATGCATGAATTGAGAGCCCCGTTTAATGTTACCAGAAAGGGTAACAAGACGAATTGGTCAATAAACTGTCGAGATATTAATTGGGGATACTATAAAAATTACTTACAAACTATCCCTATAACGTTATGAACCGAATTTAGACATAAAAGTAGCATCAGATGCGAGTGAATACGCTATCAGAGCAGGGAATTTGCGCAATTTAATGACAAGCACAGAAAAAAAGCTGTATGACATGTTCTGAGAACATTATTACCAGCAAGAAGAAATTTTTATCCAAATTCAAGAAGAGCAATAGCAATAATTCTTGCTGTAAAAAAAAAGTCGATGTTAGATGGTAGAAAATATGTTTTGCAGAATAATGATAAACGACTCCGTGTAATAATTGGCTCTGAAAGAGATACTCCAGTACGTTATCTAACCATTATCTGCTACGTTGGATTACCATATTGAAGTGATATACTTTAAAGTTGAATAGATACTGTCCACAAAAATGGGAAAAACTAATAGTCTTTCTAGACTAATTCCGATGTATAAAGAACCAATTGAAGATTCAGTGATCGCCTCAAAATCGGGAACAGAAATTTAAATAATATTCTGTGTAAAGCGATAAGAGCATTACCTGAAACATAGTACAAAAAAGTGAGATCTCAATTATGAAAATTCGGATAGAAAGACAACAAAAATGATAGAAAATTGCAACAATTTCTTCGAAAAAACAAAAAGCAAAACAATCCTGTGATAACTGATTCGTGTATGTAGAACATATCATTCATGAGAAACTACAGAGTCAAATGATAAAATAATTCAACACTAGTTATCCTTGAATGTAGCGAATGAAGTCTCTGATCAGAAGTTATCTTCAGGCTAAGAATGGGCAGTGGTGTTGAAGATTTGGAAAAATCTTGCCAAAACTTTGTGATGTCGGTCAAAGTACCATCTATAAAAACCAGCCGTGGTTTAAAACAAATAAAGCATTTGAGGTTGCATGTAAACTATGTAAGACCAAAGAAAGGAATTTATTATTTAGTTTGGAAGATTTTACAAACTGGCCAGAAATCTTTAACTGCTAGAAATCAACAACGTCGATATCAATTTCTTTCTAGCGTGTATTTTTCCAAATTTGGAATCCAAAACACGTTGATTGATGGGGGCACACAATTTGCTTGAGCTGGATTTGATTTTTTTTCTCAAAGATCAAACTATTGAGAACCTAACTAGTCCAAATTTCCACCCAAAGTCAAATAGGCGAGATGAAAGATTTGTGGAAACATTTTCAAAGAGCTTTTAAGAATCAAGAGGGGACGGAGGGGGGACATGCCAGTTATTTTGTAGGTATAGTCAAAACCCAAACAAACATGATGAAAATTTCCCAGCAGAACTAAAATAACCGAGAGATCACGACGCTATTTGGTAAAAATATGCTGGGTTATTCAAACATTAGAATTAGAATAGCGGCAAGATCTTTTCAAAATCGTGATTTGGTTTTATTTTCTATTCATAGAGCCAGACAACAAAATGTGAGCTTGGAAATTACCCAAACGACAGACAAAATTACGTACATAATACAGGGGAGAGAATATTTCACCTGGCAAATAAAACTTTGTCCTAGGATTTATGGTGTGACACTTTTCGGGTGCTAAGTTCTGCTGGATCACAGGGGGGTACAGTATTTTTAGAGATGAACTCGAAAAGTTAACGCTGCTCCTTCAAATGGAGAGAGGTGTTCTACCAAAAAGGAGGCCCTTTGAGTAAAAACCTAATCTATGGAATGGAATCGTCCATTCCGAGGGGATATACGCAAAAGCTCACTTGGGCTTATCCTTACATGTATTGACGTGATAAATTACTTCATTTTGACACTCAGTGTCAGTTTTATTCCTTGGTAGGTTTTACAATATTAACCAGAACATTATATATATATATATATATATATATATATATATATATATATATATATATATATATATATATATATATATATATATATATATATATATAATCTTCTGATGTAAAAATATTTCATATTAGAACTCTGTATTGATTTATGAGAACAATAAGGTGTTTCTGTTATTGTGCACTCATAGCCTGCAGTACTATCATAGAGACATCTTTGTAAGTTTCATTCCTCAATAACATGTGCGTCTATGAACTCCCTATAATAGCGGCAAATGCGTTTATAATTTGTGCTCCCGTGATAGTGGGATACACTCCTGTGATTGATTCTACAGTATGATAATGGTTAGGTTGATGAAACTGAGCATTGTGAATTCCGGTTACCTTATATATTAGGAACAAATGATTCAGTAGGAAGATTAAATGTGTGACTTATACTTCTGTACCCCGATAGATAATACCAACATTGTTCCAGTAGATGCATACGGTAAAATGTGAGGAATCAGTCGATCTGGTGGGGTAGAATAAGTCTTTCAAGTTTTACGTTGTTCATTATAAGGAACAAAGTAAGAACAATTCGTCATGATCATCATCAGATTTTAACGTCAGTCGTTGGACATGAATCTTCTCCAAGATTCAATAGTTTTCCTTGAATGTGGGCGTTGTTGGATGAATGGCTTCCTGATTTTTCATGCCATCTTTCTTTTTTGCGGACTCAATTTCGCATATGAGCACTGGAGACTCACTAAACCAACGCCAGTGATAAGGGATTTTGCTAAGATATCCGACAACACACAGACCGCTGAGGGGACCATGTTTCTGAATTTCCCAAGAGCATTATCACATTTTGGCAAAGAACTTGTTTTGTTGTTCCCATTTTCCACGTATAAATATGTATTGTCAAATATCCAGTTTTTTGTGATTATATATATATATATATATATATATATATATATATATATATATACATATATGTTGGCTTGACTCTGCGAATAAAATGTTTTCCATTTTCTTCCAGATCGTTAGTCCATATGGGCTGTACGTGGATAGCCCAGAGATTTCAAGGTGAAGCATTTTTTTTAGGGAACTTCTCACTTTGGAACAAGACCGCAACTCTAGTCCCTCAATACATATTTAGCTTGCAAATATTACTTATACGTTCAGTTACCCATCTCTGCGATGGATATGCGTATACATCCGATGAGGATATGAGGATATATACGATGAACATATATTTTCATTTATCACGTATATAGTCTTATAGTTGTCCGACATTCTTGCTACATGGCTTACCCATAGCAATTTGAGTTTTGAATGGATTTCAAGATATGACCTGCTTTCTCTCATAAATAATACGATGTCTTGTGATCTCTGCATGTGATGTTAAGCATGAACTTTTTTTGTGCACGTTGCTTGGTTCTAGTTATTATTTATCAGTGCATTCTGCTGATTGTTCAGCACATAGCTGGATTCAGCTTGGAAAACGTGATTGCTGTGCAATCCCTTGTAGAGGAATGAAGGCGAACAAAATTTCTTTTGTGCGAAGATAAATCCATCCGTAACATGAACACCAAAGACGCAGTAAAGCTCTCCTGGAATGTCAAAGTCTCTCATACTTTAGAAAGAGGTTGTTCTGGTTGGAAAACGTAACAGTCATGTCTTATTGATTCTCTATTGATATTTCAAAACGGTGGTATATTTCATATAATAAAGATTATGCTGATAATATTATCATTATTATTATTATTATTATTATTATCATTATTATTATTATTATTATTATTATTATTATTATTATTATTATTATTATTATTATTATTATTATTATTATTATTACTAGTGAGCATAATGACAAAAAGTCCAGAAAAATAAAACGCCAAGCTATTGGGATAATACAGAGTAGATTTAAATGGTTTATCTGATCGTATGTTTACCAGATATTCTCATAGCTGAACTGATAGAGTAACTACCATGGAAAGTCAGGGGAAGTACTAGGACAAGTCATTTTTGCAAGCTGCACCATTCATTCACACTCTCCAACATTCTGAATGGTTGCAATGTAATAGAAAAAAAAACCCAAAAAAAACAAGCGATAAAATGGAATTTAGGATGAAAGAAACGCTAGTCAAAAATTAAAAACAATAACATTTTTTATTATTGTAGGATTATGATCAGCATATACTTGGACATTTAGTTTGACATCGACCATAAATCATTCTTTGTGCTATACGTTTTTACGATTCAGATATCAACTGTTCTGTATATCCTGACAAAAGTCGATATAACTAAGATTGATCATCGTCAGAGATATTTACACTTAGTTAATTGCATAGAAAAAAATATGATGTGACCGATGGGAATACAACGTGTAACGTATGTGCTTAAAGATTGATAAACTGAAAGATTTCACTCCGTTATCATAATATGAATGAATTTATCTCCTTCTATTCTATTGAAAAGCATCAACGAAAAACTGCCAACATAGGTTTCTTTCGGTTTTCAAATTGGTCAGAATGGCTGGCTGACTGGTTATGTATATGACCCGCGTACAGACCTCTCAAACGGAACTATGGGTTGAAATCTAAACATCCACACCTTATATTGCCAATAAAAGGTAGTTTTTCTCGTGGAGGTTTTCGAATGCAATTTAGCTGAATGATGGTGCTAAATCAATCCTTCAGTTCATATACGCTTTTGTCAGATATTCAGACTTTGTTCACTCTGATCAATGCCAAGATAAATAACTCATTCATTTATCACGCCATTTTTTGAATTTGTTCAACTGACCTCTCCAAATATGGCCTGCTGGCAAAGAATGTTGCACATGAGACAGCTTCTG
>OY735219.1:28618585-28646085 GCA_963457665.1 Thysanoteuthis rhombus
TTAACCTGGATTGAAAGATCGCAAAGCTGACAACAAAATCTATGGATCGGATGGAACAAAAGATGGTGGCAGTCCTCCAAAATGTGGTTCAACATCCCTTGTAAGCTCAAAGATCTTTCTGCTGCATCATATTTGTAATATTACTAATCAGCCAATGTATAATGTTATCTTGATGAGGGTCTGGGTAGTTCGTTTGGGTTGTCACTCTTGGAGCACATCACTCCAACCCAAGTCAAGTTGCGTGGCAGGGCTTTTTTGGGACCAATGACTCCTCAGGGATGGGGGTTTTCTTAGTGCAGTGTTTAGCTAGTCAACCTCACAGCAAATCATCCCCATCCAAAGCAAGTGATGTGGTTGGGTCTTTTTGGGACCAATGACCCGGCAGGTGCAGCTGGCATAATTTCTATCGTACGAACCATCACTTCAAAAATACCTTTTGAATTTATATTTGAGGTATTTGCTATTTTGCTTTACGTCATTGTTTTAATAAATTATCCCAGAGTATCGTAGTATATATATATATATATATATATATATATATATAGATAGATAGATAGATAGATAGATAGATTTATGTATGTACATTTGTGCGTTTTTGAATACATTATATATATACATATATATATGTGTGTGTGTGTGTGTGTGTGTGTGTGTGTGTGTGTGTGTGTGTGTGCTCTCACATACCCACGTCTATATAACCTTGTAAACTGGTAATATTGTGAGGTATTAATGAGATGCTTTAATTTAATGAAAATAATGCTTCAGTACATAGACAATGTCTGATCTCAGGATCATCATCTGATGACGGTTTTACTGGAGGCAGAGGTACTTTCTTCTCATAATTTATGTATGCAAAAATATCAAAAATATATCAGAAAGGAAACGGAAAAAATGAACTCTAAAGTAAAAATCAAGGCAAATATAAAAATTTCCCACTTCCCAGAGATTACTTTTAATTAAAACGACAACACTTATAGATGAGAGAACTGTGATTAAGTGAATCAACACTAATTCTAACCACTCATATAAAATCATTAAAAAGAACCCTAAATCAATAGAAAGTAGATTGACATATAACTCATTACACACTTATATATATAGTAGATTTGCAGCACAAATGCGTTTATGTTTCTGGGGTCTCTTCAGGGGTGAACGACGATATTTTCTTTGGTGTTAGTGTTATTTTCTTTGTTAAGTTTGTAGAGTGTGAGTGTGTGTTTTTGCTGGTGGTTATAAGTTACATGTCAAGGGGTATGGACTGGGTGTAGGAGTTATCTATAAGTGGACGCTGAACCGTGCTCTAAGGGATGTCTCGATTTTAACATTGATTTTTACACTAAATCTATTGCTTATGTAAGGGTCCTTTATAACCATGGTTGATTGTATTGTTCTTAATACAATTGGACAGGGGGAAGAAGACAATGTTGATTAGACGGTTCTTTGTGATGAGCATGTGGGTAACTGTCTATATTATTTTATGTGTACCAACGTTTGGGTTATTGAGTTATATTTGTTAATAAAAATTTTGAGCGATGGACTTGACGAACAAAATAACAATAAAACAATAAAAAAAACCCTCCATACACCATAATAACACCCACAAAATTTCCCCAACATTTCCCAAACAGGGATCACATGATCAAGAGGCTCACAGAGGCTAGAAACGTAAACGTGTTTTGTAGCAAATCTTGCTACTATACTTCCCGCTCTACTCTAAACCAAATTAAAACTTATACTTTGAATTCGAATGTATCGAAGACTCTATGAAATAAAACCATCACATATCAGACATTGCTTAAAATTGTATTATATTATGTTATATTGCAAACCAGATTTGACTATATGTGTGTGTGCATGTGTGTGTGTGTGTGTGTGTATGTGTGTGTGTGCATACGTGTGTGTTTGTTGTGTGCATATGTTTCCATGTGATGTCTAAATCTCCCGACTGATGTTTATTTCCTACAAAAACATTATTAATATTTATACCGCTGAATGACGAGTACTAACTCACAGTTCATTTTTCATCTGATTTATACGATCTATAATCTAACATGAGACAGGCTTAGTCTTTGTAATTTCAAGGATTATAAATCGCTTGCATATCTCAACGGATGAAGACATATTGCATTGTTAGATAACCATTCATTTCTTTCGTGATATTTCTTTTTCCTGTAGTATTTGAGTTTTTCTCTCCATCCCAACCTTCGGTATTCGGAATGAACGGCAGCAGATTTCATACTGCATCGAGAAGGTAATAGTGAGATATGCTCCCCCCGCTAAAAGAAAAAGGAAAAAAAGACAGAGATATCATTGAAGAACAACTGGTATTAACATTAACCAAAACACATTCGTTTTGATTTTGACTCGGAATATTTTTTATGTGAGTTTCCAAAATATTTTTCATTATGTATGTGTGACACATAATATTTTTTCATGACTAACACATGATGCCTACCGGTAACTGTTGCTCAATGGTAGAGTGCTCACTCCCGAATCCATAGGTTGTGGTTCAATACTGATTTTAAATATGGTACTCGATGTCTCAACTTTAGGCACCAAGCACAAAGAGTAGGAATGATATTTTTTTCTCCGAGGCTAAGGGGTTATGTTTGATACATAGATCTGTGTAAGATCACCGAAGTTAAGCAATGTCGAGCCTGCTTAGTACCCTAGATGGGTGACCATTGGGAAATTAAAGTCACCATAAGCAGAACGAAGCTTCGGTAGGGCTGGTATGTCGGAACCGAGTCTTACAAATTGCCTTCTGTAACTAACCCATAATCAATGACACAGCAAGCGAATTAAAAAAACGCAGCAAGCAAATCAAAAAACGCAGCAAGCAAATCGAAAAACGCTGCAAGCAAATTAAAAAGAAGGAGCGAACTAAATCAATGAACACTGTTGATCAATGATTTAGTTACTGATTCAGTTGCTGTAAACTGTTGAATTCGTTGAAGCTTGCTTCAATACGATTAATTGATACTCTCGCTAGTTCCCACCAAAAACTAACGTCCATGATTGTGAAGCGAGGAACCTGAAAAAAATATTACATGGTATTTTCTTCTTTTGTCTTCATTTTTTTATCGTCCCCAACCACGAAAACGGAAACCCTACACTTAACCCCGACCCCTAATTGTGAGATAGGGATGGAGGTTACAAAATAAACAGAATACATCTTATATATGAATTTTGATATTGTGGGGAACAACCTGCATTACAATTTTTTTTCTTAAATATAGAGTTAATTTCAAATTTGCTATTCACTCATGAAATTTTCTATCTAGATAACAGAAAAAAATGTTCTTTGCAGGGTGGGGAGGTCGTCATCTTTTCTGGATCTGCACCAGTGTACTGTTAATTTAAACCAGTATTTATCTAAAACACTGTAAAAGCACTATTGGGTTTATTTTACTGCGTGTAAGCTTTGACTTTTAATAACTTCTAGAGAAAGAGCTTAAAAAAGCAAAAATAATGCGTAGCACGTTGTTAAAAATGTGACTAAATATTTTTACGTTTTCCCCGCGTCTGTTGTTTTATCATTCATTAATGGATACAAATCTCAACTTTCACTTATCGAATTACAGCGAGCAGCTATAATAGACAGAAAAGAATTATGATGCAAAAAATATAAAATAAAAATTTATCTTATGGAGAAGATACGTAGTGCGTGACAAGACTAAATGCTTTAAGAGATAAAACGTGGAACAGAAATTTTGAAAGGACATCTCTGGTTAGTCGTTGAATAGAAACTGTGACGTGTCCGGGTGATCAACGATAAAATGACTACTTTCAGGTTTTTTTTTTTTTTGTTTTTTTTAATACTGATCACCGGAAAAATATTCGGATTTTCAAGGAAAAAAAAGAAGAAAAAAATTAAAAAATCTGATTGCTACTGGTTCGTGGACACAAACTAATGAGGCAATTCAGCATGATATTTCACAAGAAATGAGCCCCACTTAAAACCAACTTAAGGGAGGAATTCCAAACAAGAAAAAAAAAAATATGGTGAAATTTCCAGATCTCGAATTCCGTTGTTTTTTTTTTGCCTGTACGTGTGATGGATTCATATCCATCCAGCCAGTTAGCCAGACCTATTTTAAAACCGAAGAAATCTATGTAGTCAGTTTTAGTTGATGGTTCCCATTTCAGTATATCGATTGGTGTACACAAAGTACATAAATAAATAAAAATTCATGACTTAAACATTTTATGTCTAAGTGTAAGTATACGCATACAGGTATTTCCATATGAATATTATACATGGATGATTTTTCATTGGCTAACTTATATGAAAAAACAAACTCCCTCTCCCTCACTGTTTATCCCCCTCTCTCACACGCACATACACGCACATGCAAAACACACATGTACACACACAGATAAATACATATATACTTATATACATACATAAATGCCAGGTATCAACCATAAGTTAAGAGGTATTCGGCAGATTGATAAATTTGTTCATCAATCAAATTGCAGCTTTTCTTTTGTCTCACCAACTATTGCACGTATTCAAAATCACCTCATCGTAAAATATAAAATATAAAACAAATATTAATAAGTACCTTGTGTTGTGCCGTTAATAACAACATGATAATGTATATCAGTGACAGTTTTCAGTTTTTTATTATATGATAATATTAGCTTTCATTTCTCATTCGTCGCTGCGTGAGAACAGAAGACGAAGACAACAACGCATCGATTATGGGGAGAAATCTTTTGGGGGATCGCAATCTCAACTTTCTACGACAGGTGCAATTGCAAACGGTTGCAATTGACGATCTAGCATCTTCAAAACCGCCATTTATCCACTATTTTCAACATTAAAGCTTGGCCCCCTCTTCTATCTCCAATCTCAATCAACGTCTGATTTTGACCAGCTTTCGAGCGAGACTGATTGAATGCAATCCAAAGTTAGCTACGGTCGCACAACCTCTGCCCTCTTGATCTCATTCCTGCAGCGGCCAACTTACAATATTGCTGAACGCTTTTTTTTTTGTTTTAATACTAACCACACCATCATGCTCCCAATAATCACCTATATAGCTGAGATGCGGGACCTGACCAAGTAACTGACCCTCAGACCGAGAAGCATGCAACGTGCATACGAGATAATCAGTCTCAACGTGAAGTGGACAGATCACAAGACAGCGGGTATACCATGGAGAAAACAGGAGTCAGAAACACCATAGGATCCACAAGAAAACTCAAATGGCAATGGGGTCTTCATGTTGCAAAGATGGTAGAAATCTGATGGACATCACGACTCACAACATGGATTAACTTGGATCATCTGCACAACCAAGACGGGAAGGATACAAGATGGAGAGATGGACCAGACAAATTCAGAAAGTTATTGCTCTGCAACTCCCAAGATAAGGAGTCGTGGCGAATCCCAGAGTAGGTCTATGTCTAACCACAAATGGATGATGATGATGATGATGATGATGATGATGCCATCGGTGTGTCGTGATACCCTTTTTCTATCGTTCAAACAAAATTTTTCAACAAAACTACATTTTCTATCAAATCCTTTTTTTTTCTCTGTCTGTTGCGTTTTGAGGAAAAGATTCCGAGCCATTCACACACTTGCAACAATAGCAGCCGTGGGTGCACGTGCACATAAGCATACACACACACACACACACACACATATATATATATATATATATATATATATAAAGTTATGTATATATATATATAGAGAGAGAGACAGAAACAGAGACAGACGGAGAGAGAGAGAGAGAGAAAAGTATGCATCTTCCCGATCGTCCCAAATGGGGCTGAAGAGAGAAATCTAACAAAGAGACTCACTTGCAAAATATTGATGAGGCCTGCAAGACTATAAAATACATACTTGATGAACTTGGAGAAATGTTTTGAATATAGTGCGTTCAGAGAATAAAGTGGTTTTGAAGGGTTTTTTTTACAATATGATTGTAATGCTAAACCTGACCCTATTTTCTATCCAATATTAACGTATGCATGTACAAATTGCTTTGTTTCTGTTTTTTTTCATTTTACATGGTTATTTATAAGTCTAGGGTTCAAAAGTAAAAGGGCACTTTTTTCCCATTTATGGATAAAAGTGAAAGTATACATTATCCCCTTGGAGAGGAGAATCCTGGGATGGATATTTTAAAGGCTCAAAAGTGAAGTGAATTGTCCCCCCCCCTTTGTTGGGGCCAAAATGTAGAGACACCTGAAGGGAGCATTTTCTCTCCCCAAAAGGTCGAAATTGAGGGTAAATTTTTTTCACCTGTATCGGGGCACTTGAAAAAGAATATCTTGCGTAGATGCCGTTACATACTGGGTGTGGCATGTTTAAGGACCACTCGATAATGCTGCTGGTTAGGCCCTTCAGTATAGGAATGAAAAACGGAAGACTATGACGAAGCTCAGTGGTTATCCTGCCGGTCTCAGTCATCTTAGGTGTGTGCATTGTTGCTTTCAGATTGAATATCAGATCTGGTTTGGATTTCTGTTTGCCTTTGCCTTGATAGAACGTTGACAGCTAGTTCCATAGAACAAAAATAAATCAATATATATATATATATATATATATATATAGAGAGAGAGAGAGAGAGAGAGAGAGGGAGAGAGAGAGAGAGAAAGAGAAATAATCTTCTGTTCATTTGACCTTCACAGCAGTATTTTTGGAAAACTGCTATTTTGTTCATAGACATGAGTGGGTGCAGCTCTTGTTTATATCTATCAATCAGATTCCTCTATAGTTATAAACTGTCAAACAAACGTATTGAGTTTGGATCGCTTCTCATGTTTCAACACTTCGTTGTCAAGAGTGTGCGACTAGCTATAAATACTTAACTTGGCTATCTATGCACAATGAGGTTGGTGGAGCCGCTGAGACAGGACCCATGTAATCTCTTTGGTGTCCCCAAGTCGTCTCTCTTGATCTCTATTCAAACTTCTATTTATTGGGACTATTTTATTACATGTTTCCGACAACAACCCAAAATTACATGAACTTGGATCTCCTCCATTGCCATGTAAGTGAATTTTATTCAAGACAGACCATTCATCTCCGATGTTTTGAATAAACGAAAATAAATTTCAATCAGAGAGTTTGAAATCTCGATCGTATTCAATTAATTAGGGAAAACGTCTTCATTTGACATATTAGCTGAAGAAAAACTATTTTGCAATTGTCAAAAACGTATCAACAATTGCCAACACCTGTTCTGACACCAATTTCAGATTTGTCATTGCCTCAAGATATCAAGCGACTATGATACTACTCTTTGTCATAGTTTCAAAGTATTCACTAATACAATCGCCTACTTTCAAAACCTCCAATACCCAATATATATATATATATATATATATATATATATATATATATATATATATATATATAAATATATATATATATATATATATATATATATATATGCATACATGCACACAGACTAATACACACTGACACACACACATATATATACATATATATATATATATATATGTGTGTGTGTGTGTGTGTGCGTGTGTGTGTGTGTTTGTGTTTGTGTGTGTGTAAAGCTTTCAAACATAGAGAGGAAATAAGCTTTTGAATGCTGCTTGTCAGAGATGGGAGGACCCTCTACTTCGAAAGACTGACATAAAATAACATTCCTACTGACAACCCCCTTGTTTAGTGTTTTTCTGTACCAGGCCACGTATGTTTCTTGACAAATGAGATGGAGAAGTTAGTTACAAGCAGACAGGAGTATAAATATACAAACAGCTTGGTTAAACAGAGAGATAACACAGATATCAAACGAGTGGGAAAATCAAGTAGGGTAAATAAAAGCCAAGTAGTTCAAACTGAGAAACAGAGAGTTGGTTAAGCTGGTATAAGAAGACTGTGATATAAATGCATTTATATAGACTAGTTGGCCTTGTGCCTTGCTATATATCTCCCCTTAAGCCCATAGAATGTGCATGCCACATTTCGTTAGGCGAAGAGGATTTATACTATTGTACGGAAATAGATGGAAATCAGATCATTATTGGGTGAGAGCAAATGCAGACCCAACGTTTAGGGGGGCAGTATTGTTGGAAGCGAAAATATATTTGAATTTAGCACACGTTCCTAATTCATATTGATGCGTAATGGAGATGTTTCAAACACTGGGTATATCTGAAAGTTTAGAAAAAAAGAAGTGGTTCAACCAGATAATGACCATAGTAGAATGATATAATGTATAAATTAGTAGAAAAATAAAGCAAAGAGTATAATGAGAAAAACTGAACATGGATTCAACTAAACTTAAATAATTACTACAATGATCAATTTATTGACAGGTTCATTTGCTTAACCCAAAATTAAGTTGAGACAGTTTGCATCAATGGTTTTACACTTTAGCAATGCTTGAATAGCAAGCAAGACCATGCTCCGCAATCTTAATTTGCAACCGCTGTAGGGGACAGATCACTGAGATCCTAAACCGGGAAAGTCCACCCTTTCGTCTGGGGTCATGTGAGCGGGCGGCGAACAGAGTATGGATCACATTCCCAAAATATACCGTTACAGGTGGTCTGGTTGAGCTTAGACGGGTCTACAAAACTGGAAAGTGATTATATCAATTATTGATCAAGAAAAATAAGAAAAAAGACCGAAAAACAAAATACCTACACCCCTTTGGTAAAAGTCAAGGTTTTAAGAAATGAAACAAACCAGCAAAATTTTACGCTGTTTTCTTCATCAAGATTTACTTTAGTTTCTACGGTATTTAAAAGGACTCTTTTGGAATGACGTACATCTTGCAATATATATATATATATATATATATATATATATATATATATATATATATATATATATATATATATATATATATATATATATATATATATATATATATATATATATATATATATATATATGGTCACTGGAGAGTACAGTATTTTTAGAGATGAACTCGAAAAGTTAACGCTGTTCCTTCAAATGGAGAGGGTTGTTCTACTAAGAAGGAAGCCCTTTGAGTAAAAGTAATCTATGGAATGGAATCGTCCATTCCGAGAGGATATACGCAGAAGCTCATTTGGGCTTCTCCTTATATGTATTGACGTGATGAATTACTTCATTTTGACACTCAATGTCAGTTTCATTCATTTGTACGTACTACAACATTAACCAAAACACATATATATATATATATATATATATATATATATATATATATATATATATATATATATATATATATATATATATATATATATATAGTCTGTTGAACGAGATCTGACTCGAACGTTTCGGAATAAAATGATAAACCTAGTGTATATTGTTCTTCCTTGTTTTTGGAATAGTAATCTAGTAAATATTTTTGGTGATTTCATTAAAATCATTCTGCATAAAGGGCGAGCTCATACATGTTAGCAGAAGAAGAACCTATAACATCTGATTTGCATTCAACGTTCGAATTCTGCAAATCTTTGCGTAGCTCCTCGTAAGCCGGGACCATTGTTTAAGCTTTGTTAGATTCATCTCGAAACACCTTTTGAGAGCAACAAAACAGCTACAAATTAAAGTCCAGATGGGGATATCACAACATCATTAACAATGAAGAGGGAAAAAAAAGTCAAAACATAATTTTTGGCAACCAAAACTAGAAATTTGCTTCGGGATGAGGAGATCACACATTTATTAGAATGAGATGAAGAACACCTGCTCAGTGTCTTCTAACACGTAAATTAATGTAAGATAATGGTGAATCACAGACATATCTACCTTCAAGGGAACAGTAATCGAATTGAGTACCAAACTCACTCAAAAACATCTTTACTTTTATAAACGGAAATTCAATATTCTATCACATATATCTGATATTGTTCGCTCTGAACCATGAAATAATAAAATTATTCGTAAGCGTTCATTTTCCTCGCCAATCGGAACCAGGTGACCAGGCAGCAGCAAGTGTCCTCCATAATCTAACCTTCTTAAGAATTTCAGCTGAATTTAATGATACTATCGACTGGATGCCTTCCATCATTCTTGAGATTGGTAACTTTTAATCTATCTGTAAGGATCTCTGAAACTTCCTCGCCTTTCTTGATTCTTTCCCAACGATTTGGTCATTTTAACCTAACAAATGATAATGACATTTCCATATGCTGAAAGCGAACAATATCGGAAGTGTGTGACGGATTATTGAATAGTATTACTGGAGTTTGCTCTGGGTAAACTTGGTGCCCAATTCAATTGTCGTTCTCCAAAAGACAGACATATCCTTGATTCACTATCGTGTTACGCGGTATCACATACCAGTTCGGTTCGGACAGATCTCCTTCATTACTTTCTACTGAGTGTGTGATTTCCAATTCCCCGAACAAATTTCCAGTTCTGATAGCCAACATTTATGTAATTTTGAATTTAACCCTTCATTTGACCTACAAATAACGGAACGTTTTCCAAGAGCTGTCGGTGACAGTATAGATAAATGTGCCATTAGACATGTAAGCAACAACAAGGATCTAAAGACACAACCAGCAGGAAAATAGGAAATCAGAAAAAAATTGAGTTACGGGAGACCATAGAACGTTCAAGTTGGCAAGAATAATGAGAGACCAGTTGGCGTGAAGATACAAAGAAAATAGCTCAGTGTCTAAATGACTATGAATCGGTAATGTAAACAAATCTTATCAGCACAGACACGATTATGGCTATAGTAAAATATACTCTCGGACATTTGAATACAAACCGATTGATCTATGGGAGCAGGAAAATCGGATTTAATATTCGCGAATAAGATCTAAAGCGTGGCTCTGCCAGTGGGTCACAAAACAAGAAATTGAAAATTGATAAGGACTTCATGAAAGAACTGAGGAAACTTCATAACATAAAAGTTAAGACCATGCCCAGAACAGTTGGTGCACCTGAAACTGTATCAAAATAATACTTGAATCGAGATTACGTGAATTGGGAATTGAAGTATCAAGACTATATTAGTGGAGTTATTGCTTGGTTCTGTGAGAATTCTATCTATGGAATGCTCTGGGGACTTGAGGGAAACCAGCTTTCCCTCAAAATCCAGTAATCAGCATCACGCATCTGGTAGAATTATACAAAGGCATATAATAATAATAATAATAATAATAATAATAATAATAATAATAATAATAATAATAATAATAAAAATAATAATAATAATACATGAAAACCAGGGTAGTACCGGTCATAGTGGGTGCACTAGGAACTGTCCCCAAAACGCTGAGGGAGAGACTGGATGAGATCGGGATTAGGAGGAGGATAGAGACCGTACAGACCACAGCACTGCTGGGAACTGCACGGATACTGAGGAAGGTGCTAGAGATATAAGGACTGCAACGAATCGTAGCTCTGTCATGATATGCGAAAGAGAGAGGAGACGTTAGCTGAAGACCTGAGGAGACTTATTGTCACTCAGCCTTCAGCGATAACCACTGGGCAACCGGTGTGAAACTGTAAATCGCAGAATTACTGCGACCTATGAGTACTAGGAGAGGAGGGCTGGAGACTTGAGGAGACTTGCTGTCACTCAAACTCCGGCGGTTACCACCAGGCAACTGGTGTGAGATTCCAAATAATAATAATAATAATAATAATAATAATAATAAAGATGAATTTATCGTGAAATTCAAGATTTTTATGTCGAAACCTGCAGATGCTCCCTCGTAAGCCATCAGGAGGGACCCGGTCGTCGTCCTGTGATTGCTAGCTAAAACGCCGGTTTGTGTACCGTTAGTGACCTTCAGGAGGGATGCAGTCGTCACCAAGCAACTGTAGGCCAAAACCCCAGCTTATGCTCCACTAATGACAACCAGAAGAGACACAGTCGTCACCGATTGGCTTTCAGCCAGAACAAGAAGAGAAAATGGACAAGAAAGGAGTCCAAGTTAATAATGCATTGCTTATTCAAAAGCAAACCATCTTTTCTGTGCTATATCGAATGCATGCTAAATATATGGAGGGAAAAATCCGCCGTGAAGTATCAAGCCAGCATCAGGCTAATCAAGTAAAACAAACCCTGAAAAACAAATAGCTCTTATATAAAGAACTACGAGAGATCTGCAGTGAAATACAAAAAGAATAAAGTATATCACCCAAAGAAGATCCAATAGAGTAAATGGCAATATCGAAAGAACCCCAAACAAGAAGAAATTCCCCGAACAAAAGCGCACAGCAGATAAAGACGCTGACACCCCAACAGGGGAATAGAAAACCCAGGTGTTAACTTTGAAAGAAATTATGCAAGAACAAAAAATAACACAACAAATTCTTAGAGACAAGGACAAGGAGAAGGACAAGAGGCAACTGAACATGTCAACTGTCTCCTAAAGCATATCAAATCGAACAACCTAACAAAGCTCAACAATCGAATCTACACAGGAAGAAAATGGTAACAGAGCTCTTCACAACACAAAAAGAAATCAAGTTAGCAGTAACAAGATGGAAAACTCCATCGAAGAAGAAAATGAGAAAGACTCATCTCACAACTTCAGAGAGGTTAATTACTAATGAGAAATGCACCATACATGATCAGATCACGTGTAAGACTATAGGAAGAATACAAAATGAGTCAGAAAGGTATTTCCGTGGCAGTGGAAGATATGCACTAGAAGAGACTGGCCAAGGGCAAGACAGAAGAGATACGGGCAGAAAACTGCCCAATACAAACAACGAGAGAAAGTTTTGCCAAGATCTGATCGCAGAAAGAAGACGGAACATAAAGCCAGATGCTGCAGAGACAAAGAACTACTGGAACAGCATATGGCGACTCCTGGAAAGCAATGACAAACCCCAAGAATGGTTAGAAGATGAAAAGAGAACTCAAGAACGTTGACGATGGAGAACAAGTAATATTGAATGAAACCACATTGCAGTACTCTCTCTCTCTCTCTCTCTCTCTCTGTGTCTCTGTCTCTCTCTCTGTCTCTGTCTCTCTGTCTCTCTGTCTCTCTGTCTCTCTCTCTCTAAAAAAAAATAGCCAATTGGAGAGCACGAGGACCTGATGGGATTTACAGATATTGGTGAAAAAAATCCACTTCACTACACTAAGTCCAAAGTTGTCCAAATGAAAGCAAAGTGCCATAATAGACGACCAGAATCAGAACAATCCTCATCCAAAAAGACCCTGGAGAAGGGGACCAGGCAAACAATAACAGGCCAATCACGTACTTGCTGCTCGAGTGGAAAATCCAGATTGGACAAATAGTGGAAAGAATATATATATATATATATATATATATATATATATATATATATATATATATATAATATATATATACTGAGAGAGAGAGAGAGAGAGAGAGAGAGAGAGAGAAGAGGGAGTGTGCTATAACCAAGAGAACAGAAAGGATGCAGGAGAAGATCCAAAGGGGCGAATGCCTAGCTCTATATCAACCAGATGTTCTAAAAAGAAGTATGCAATAGACAATAAAAAAGACTATTATATGATTCCACTCAGCTGCAAAACGGATTCCTCATAATGTTGGAGATCAGTGAACCAGTGTTGAGACACATTGCCAAATCTAAGAAAAAATTTGAAAGTAGACTTGACAGCCACAGGAGAAATGGAACGTATTTTGTTCTTTTTTTAAATTTTCAGCCAAAAATTATTAAACAGAGTCATGATATCAATTATCTTTTTCCTTTTCCAGACCACGTAATGAAACTATCCTCATGGTATTTCCTAAAAAATAATTGATTTCAGTGTGTCTTGCAGTATTCTTTGGAAGATTTTATATTCCATCATGAGAATTCTGTAGAATTCGGTATAAACGACAAGTTGATGATGGAATATCTTCAGGATAACGTCCGTTGTTTGGGGACTTCCCAGTCAATGTATAACACTTTTCCCTCCTCAAGGAAACGTGCAGTCTGAGTCACCTTGATAGAATAGTATGCCCTCTCAATCGACTGATTCCACATATTTTCTTTGATTGCTGATATCGATTTGATCTGGAGCAGTATTACTTCAAATCTATTATCTTGTTCTCCCAGTATGTATATATATATATATATATATATATATATATATATATATATATATGTGTGTGTGTATGTGTGCATGTGTATGTGTGTTAGTGTGTGTGTTTTTGTGCGTATATATTGCATCATAATTTTTAGATTAAGTGGTTGTTAATTTCTTTTGTTCCGTTCTGTCATATGTTTCACGTGGTCATGAAATTTTCGATTGCTCATCCTAATGTGATTCAGAGACGTAATATTTATCCAGTAGTCTTTTTTTTCTGTTCAACTTTTGCAGAAGCCATACATCAACGCAAATAACAGAACATAATACATAACAGGCTGGTGCAAACCATATGGATGATTTGATTTAGATATCTTAAATATGTTAGCTACTTCCTGCGTAATATATCAACTTCAAAACGACTTTCAACACGTTTGATTATTCACAATACCTTCTCCATAAACTTCATTCCTTTTTCTCTCTGTGTTACAGTCACATTTCAACGTATTAAAGAGTCTTTGCTGAAAATCTTAATCATTCTATTCAATAAACGAGTTTAAACCACAAGTCTTTTCTTTTAAATCATGCTGATATGACAGCTAATTCAATACAATTATAGGCGATAGTTTTGATCGAGCATACTTAAAGATTAAAACATAGAATGTCATTTAACAACGGAAACAAAACAAACATTTTGGGGTTATCCAATAACTTCAGCGGTAGTAAAACTCTTCCTTTCGTGCTTATTGCCACTCAAATCTGACATTTTCTTGAGATTTTTTCACGATTGAAGCCATGCATCTTACATCTGCGAAGAACTACATGGTTTAGACGCTCGATGCTAGTCAGATGACTAGCAATTATCTCAGAAAATGTTTGGTACAGTGTAAGTAACATTTTTGAAAATGTCATCCTTGGCTACGTAAATAGAACTTCTATTTCATTTTATTGTCCAAATAATTTTGTAATACTCACAATGAATCATTCTATACCATGATTTTATTTTTGAAAAATTTCCCTTTCCATGTAATCAGAGAAATAACGACTTGGTGACAAGTGCAAAGAATCATTTCTTTTTGTAATGGAGAATTCGTCGTTTACTAAAGTATTAAACAAACTTAGATAATAAAAGCCAAGTTAACAAAAAAAATTTACTTGATGGGGACTTGAAAAGATTCAAGTTGGCAGTATCATTCTGATATTTCCAGCTTGTTTAGATTAGTGAATGAGTTTTGTTCTGACTAATCCCGTCAAGTTTGAGGCGGGAGTTGACTTTGTTTTTCTACACTAAGAACAAGAACCCTCCACTCTCTGCCTGTACCGTCACGCTGAACCAAACCAATATAAAACATATCCTTTCCCTACTCAGATTTGGAATGACAACCAAAAGACAATCAGACAAATCTCTTACCAACTAAAAAAAACAAGCCTTGCATATCATACAAATATGTGAGAGGTAGTGTTATTCTAATTGATACATTTATCATAAAAGATACATTTCATATCCTATTTATTTACAATATAAACAATACCAAACTTGCTGTACGTAAACATCTCCAGTCGAAATAGAAGTAAGAGATTTTCCGGCATTTATGATCATATCTGTTTTAAAGATCACAAGTTTTAACACTTATGCTTATATGTTATATATTTTGGGAAAGTATTTTAGATCGTTTACCCTCTCCTCCTATGCAGTCCATTGTAGACAGAAGTATCTGATTTTTAGTAATCCGTACTGTGTATTAACTTGAAGAATGGAGGGAAAATACGGATGATTTACATGATGATTACAATGTTGGGTCTGTGTCTGCGTATACCCCGATAATAATCATCATATTCCTATCGGTCTATCTATCTATTTATCTATCTATCACTATTCACTGTTTATGTATCTATCTACCTTTATTTACACATACACACGTACACACAAAACACATATACATGTACCTACACACAGACACACACACACACATATATATATATATATATATATATATATATATATATATATAGTGTGTGTGTGTGTATGTGTGTGTATTTGTGTGTATGTGTGTGTGTGTATGTGTGTGTCTCAGAAACTGTACACACACATTTCCCAAAGTTTTAAGCTCCTTGAAATTTAAGGCGTGGGCAGCTGCTTTTCCCAGAAAGGAAGCATATTTAATTTTTTGAAAAAGATATTGACTTATAACCCTTAAATTCCAAGGGGCTTATCTGTTTGTGAAAGTAAGCGTACTTTCATGAAACACCTAAAATCTGTTGTGGGTAAAATTGAGAATTCGAGAGCATCTGTGTGTTTTTATCTTCTTTTGACAAATAGATATATCAGATCAAGACACCCCTGAAAATTGTTGACTGAAAACACCCATTAAACACTGGATCTCTACAGACCTACCGGAGAGTAAAAATAACTTTTCACAAGGGGTCTGATCATCATCATCATCATCATCAGCAGCAGCAGCAGCAGCCTTCTAGTGATCGTTGTCCATTATTGCAATATGGCTAGGATGCAACATCTTGGCCATGTTGCAATAATGGATGTTCAGATATTCTTTTGGATTCTATGATATTCCCAACTCCTGTTTTTTCTCTAAAGTATTACGTTGTTTTGTGATCCGTCGATGTGATGTTGAGCAGGATTCTCTCATATGCACGTTACATAGTTTCAAGTTTGATGGTCATTCTTTTGGTAAGGTTCCATGTTTCAGCTCCATTGATGACTTTTGAGAGGATTGCATAGGTTGTACACAATTCTTATTGATGATTAACCATGGGAAGTTACTTTCCCCGACAACAACTCTGCCTAAACAATGCCAAGCATTCTTCTGATATTAATACGTAGTTCTTAGAAAGCTGGTTGTGCAGATCTTTACTGCAGTAGTTTGTCGATCAGTCTGTGGGTTAGCCATCATTATGACTTTCTATTTGAATAAGCTAAGGTTAGTATATGTCAATAAAAGTAAATTAAACCCACAGACAATTATTATTTGGGTGAGTCTGTCTCTTGAGGCATGGTTCAAATTTATTGCCTAGGTTCACGCTAAGCTAAGCTGGTGTTATATTCAATATACATGCCCTCGTGATGTTTCTCAATTTATATATAGCAACTATTTGCATTTACAGAAGTGGGATTTGTGGGAGAGAAGTCTTCCCAACGTGTTAACTCGGGCAGTGAAAAAATTGAGACACATTTACTCAAAATATCTTGCAATGAGAAGGCAAAATTAAACACTTATTCATTGTCCAACGTTGGGCATAGACCTTCCCAGCCCAGAATTAGTCTGACTTCTTTGTCATGGGTGTCGGGGATACAATACATTTTCTAGTTCGTTTCTCCATCTTATATTCTGCCAGCCTTAGTTTCGGCATGGAGATCTATGTTGAGGCACATGCCACTAACAAAAGCCATTTCGTACCTACGCATTGAAATCCGTTAGATTATTTCATGTTAAAATATTCTTGCGCATTTTTTTTCTAAAGTTTTTAACGATTATATTAACACATTGTGCAGGTACGCAATTTCTCACTGAATCAACTATATTTTCTTTATTTATCTCTGCTATATCTAACGTTGAATTTTGGAATTGAAATCCCTTCCAAGTCAAAACTAGGTTAATAGAGTCATCAATGAATAGTCGAAGCTTAGTAAAATGTTCTGTTGAAGTGTTGGCTTGGAGTGGAATCTACTTCAATCTTTGTCACGTTCTTAAGTCCAGGTAACGGTGAACTTCCAGCCGTGTGTATTGTCACAAAATCGAATATAAGCATTTGGTAGCCATAAAACCTTGGTTAAATGACTGCAGCCAAGGATTTATGACCACGGGGAAGCCATTTCTCAATGTGAGCCAATGGATATCACAGTCAACATAATGGTGCTTTACTGACATTTGACAAAATGTACATTCCAAAAATCAGTAAATTTCGCGCGGCACTGTGGAAATGTGGTTAGCCAGCTGGTTTCGTAGCCTATCACTTGATGATTTGCTTGAACTATTGAACCCATTCTGTACGTTTGGCCCGATTTGACCAAAGCGTCTTACAGCCTTTAAAACGTGTACAATACGTTTGGAAAATGAAAAGCCTCTTCTTTCATTGATCGGTAAAAAAGCAATAAAAGTGTGTCAGATATACTGACGCATCACTCTTTCCCAACAACGCAACATCAATTTGTGAGAACCGAGCAGGGTACCTTTTATTTGCAGCCTTATGCCAGATTGATCTAAGCTCGACCATATTTCGTGAAACTTACTTGCTGTGGAGCTAGAGTCAGCAAAGTATTTTAGTGAAGCATTTAGGCGATACAGGTCGTTCATAAGTAACTTAAACTCTTCCAAGCAGACTTTCAAGATAATCATATATATATATATATATATATATATATATATATAAAGTCAGGGATACAATGGATTTTCTTGTTCGTTTTTCCATCTTATTATTCTGGCAGCCTCGGTTTCGGCATGGAGATCCATATTTAGGCACATGCCACTAACAAAATCAATTTCGTGCCTATGCATTAATATCAGTTAGATCATTTCATGTTAAAATATTCTTGCACATTTTATTCTAAATTTTTCATGATTTTATTAACACATTATATATATATGTGTGTGTGTGTGTGTGTGTGTGTATTATGTATGTGTGTATATCTCAATATATATGTATATTTATGTATTATATCATATTATATATACATATATATATCATATATAGTATATATGTGTTATATCTAAGTATATATTATATATATATATATATATATATATATACATATATATATATATATATTATGTATGAAAACATGTATCATACCTACATTTATATATATATATTTTTTCTAAAGTTGTAACAAACGAACAGAAAACGAATGGAAATAGATTTTATCTGTTGTAGATGTCTAAGCACAGTGCTTGTTATTCAACACAATAGATAGGGCTATAAATGTATTTTTTTTAAATCGTATGCAAGGAAACGTACCCAGTAAATGTGAAAATTTTATGCTCCTTGCGCTCGTCAGCAACCAACAGTTAGTTGTTTAATTCTGGCCTTGAGAATTACCAGCCCATTCACTTTTGAATAAAGTATTCAATCCTTTAATCCGGTATGAAGGTGTCCTAAAGTCTAACGATTCCAACCATTACTACTATGTATGTATACAAACATACTGTCAGACTTATCTCTCTTCTTCTTGGATTACCAGAGGAATCTATATGATCACTTGATTTTTTTTGTTCTATATATCATGAGTTGATTCTAATGAGTTTTTTTTTTAATGTTTGGGACGGAGACACAACAATCAAAATAAAAAAAAGCAAAGCTTGAGAAAGTTGATTACTACATATACTTAGGACAAGGAGTCTCCATGGAATCATCGAGAGGAAACAAAATAATGCCGAGAAATGCACTGAGTTGACAAATTTTAGTTAGATTAAACTTGATTTTCAAGAACAGGAAAATTCCACTGGTCTGAAAAAGAGGGGTATACAACCATTGTAACCTACCGAGGGTCATATAAGGAGCTGAAACATGGGACCTTACCTAGAGATTGACACTCAAAATGAGAACCAAACAACGTGCACATGAGAGAATCATGCTCAACCCTAACGTGGAGAATTCTTAAGACAGCACTGTGTATCGAAGCAGACACAGGAATTCAAGACATTATGGACATTTTTAGAAAACTCAAATGGCAATGAACTGGACATGTTGTAAGGATGACCGACTGGACATCAAGATTTAAAACGTGGATCCCCAGAGATCAGGTATGAGGATTGGGCCAACGGAAAGAAAGATGGTGTGACTAGCTAGATAAATTCAGAAAGTACTGGCTCTACAATATCCATGATAGAGAAGTCTAGCAAATCTTGGGGAAGGTCCAACGACGGCTACTGATATATTTATGATGATGATATTATCTCTCCACACTTAAGATGGTATTTAGTGCAAGAGTTTAAACCAACTAGTGAAAATGGCCTCGAGGAATATTATCAAAATAATTATAGCAATTTTCCTAAAGTACCGATTCCTAGAATAAGAGGTCGTTCAGGTGGCTATTTGTGGTTTAGTTTCATTTAACATTAAAATATAGTTATATTCCTAACGAATTTGCGATATTTTCGTTTTCGTGTTTTGTTCATTTACTAAAGTTTATTGGTTGATAAGTCTTTATTCAAAGAGAGCGTTTCTCAGCCTGGGTGAAAAAAAGTGATAATACTGTAGAAAAATATACGTAGGTCCTTCTTGCAAGATGCATGGTTTGTTTCCTTCCATACAAGGCTTTGTATTCGTAAGGCAGGGCCATCTGCTTGGAATGTTGTTGTTTATATAGCAGTATGAATAACCGCATTACATGGATGTTTACATTAACCAGATACATGTATTTGTAAATATTACACACACACACAAACACACACACACACACACACACACACACACACACACACACACATATATATGTGTATATAAATATGTATATACATATATAGAGAGATAGATAGATAGATAGAGACTGAGAGAATAGAGAGAGAAAGAGAAAGATGCATAGATAGATACAAAGATAGATAAATCGATCAAACTCACTAATAGTGAAGTCCCATTTTCTTTAATCGTTTCTTTTATCAAAGTTGTCTTGGATGAATGATACATTAACTATGCGATGGCAATATATATATATATATATATATATATATATATATATATATATATATATATATATATATATATATATTGTCATCGCATAGTTAATGTATCTATATATATATATATATTTATAGTGATAAGAATAAATATATATATACATATCTATATATATATCTATATCTATATCTATATCTATATATATATATATGTATATATATATATATATATATACAGAGACAGAGAGAGACGTCATGATTTGTAAAGAAAAGCAGCTCATTTTCATTAATTGTTAATTCTCTATATGGTTAATGATATTCCGTTTTGAAGGGGTATCATTTCAAATAAGTTCCTGAATAATGTATTGCAATTTATAATAATATATACATAAATATATATTCATATATATGTTTATATAAGGAGAGAGAAAGAGAGAGAATGAGTAAGAGAGGTTTAATCACCTTTTCATAAATTGTAAGCTCTGGAAACGCCCCGAAAAGTCCGATTAGTGTGGTCTATCTTTATTTGTCGCCCAACTGATGCAGCTTCATGCTGGATAAGAGCAATGGTGTCCAACTACTGAAGACAAAGAACAGATGGAAGAAACATTTGATACAATAGATTAAGTGACCCATACGGATACACATTTATAAGCCGGCAACAAAAACTGATATTCTTATCAGATATCTCTCCTTAGTACACACATTCATTCGAAGCATTAACACTTGACCAATTTTTCTCTAAATAATTGTCGACGAGAAGTCATTGATTTTCTGCTTGATCTGATGTTACATACAAACAATTTGATGCTTTTAACCGCAAGGACTCTCATTAAATAACAATGTTATAGATCAAATATCCGTGTGGTGATTGAATAACATTGTACCTTAAATAGTGTATTATTAGCCTCTAAATTGATATTTCTTGTTCGACTCATCAGCTTCATCGATATTTATCTTGTCTCTGATTATTGAAACAGTTTCTCTTGACCTCATGTGTTTTTATTGCTACTGATTTTAAAGTGTGTGTGTCGGGAGAGGATGCGACATACTGTCCGTCTGTTGTATTATAGAAACCAGCTAAACCTGAACGCAGCCAAAACAAATTTGACGAGCACACTAAATGTTCTCTGGATAATGGATCAGAGTGAAGAATTTTGAATAATGTTTTTTTTCTTTTGAAAGGAAGTTCTATTTACAATGTAATAAAAATGCTAAATAAGTTGTTACTTACCGTTCAATATAAATGTATAAATACACATGTATCATTGTTGCGAATATTTCGTCTTTTAAAAGGGCCAAAAGCGAATAGAAACACTTCCCTAGTTGGAGAGTCAATGTTAAATGGCGAATCCCCTTTTGAGTGGTTAAGTATTAATTGGATCTTTTCCCCATTTAAGGGTTAAAAATGTAGAGAAACTATTCCTCTTTTGAATGTGCCAAATAAAAAAAGAATATTTTTCCTTTTTGAGAGGAGGGACATTTAGTCCTACAAATCTGACAGCGTTTTTCTTTGTCTTGTTTAGATAATACTTCAATTAGAGTTTGCACAATCGCGGTCGTTTGTGCGTTTGTGTATGCATGTACGTGTACGCGCGTGAGTTTTTTCAAAAACAATATATGTATAGATATATTTATTAGGTTCAAATTTGCTTGGCCATGAATATTTTTTCCGCTGAGTGCCACACTACATAGCTGCCAGCAATATCATGTCAGATTCCCTGGCACAGAATGCTAACCATACAAGATTCGTGGGAAAATAGCCAAATAATCGCTTTGAGTTCGCATTCAATGATGATTTAGATGCCGGATTCAAGAGAAATTTATAATATCAAAATAATATATGAGTTAGAGGGTGGGAATATCTGGATTACAAGAAAACCTTAGTAATCCATGTAAGTAATAAAGAGATGTCCATATATTATATTCAACAAAGTCAAGCATTAAAGAATTACCCTGTTAATACAAAACACAAGCCAATTGTTCATGTGCCTTTGTCCGGAAAGCTCTTATAGACTTGAGATAACGATTGAGAGAAATCCCTTATTTATCAGTCTTTTTTAATCAAGCGTCAAAACTGCAACATCGATTCGATCACCTATCGATTCGGTCATCTACGTGACTTTCCCACCGCTCTAGATGACAGGATTCCTTCATTTTGTCGAACATCAATATCGATCAATATCAATCTATATGACTAGTTCTCCTTTATAGATAACAACTAACAAGTTGACAAATAATGCTTTGATCGAATACTTTGCAAATTTTATGATGATTTGAATGTAACATTATCAACTGAAGCCGTAGGCAAGTTAGTGTATCCGGATGAGATTGTCTGGAATTCCCCCTTTTGTTTTCACAATCAATTATTCTGGTCCATTATGCAGTATCAGACATCGTTATAAATGCTGGAAGAAGTGGTTCAGGATGAAATAATATGTCCTATGACAGCCATTCTTAAACTGTTTCACGGTTACGTCCCTTGACGAAATCAGAATGCTTCTCGTGTCCCTTAATGTTAAGACTGAAAGAAACAAGACTGGATGCCACTGGTCCAACTCCGCTCGTACTTCTATTCTAACTGAAGATTAATACTTTAATTTTTGAATCGTATACATGATAAGCAATTGTTGTATTTATTATCCACGAATTAGAATGAAATTAACCTGTAAGACATCCTCGTTTCAAACAGTAGGTCGTAAGTTCTAGATTTTGACAAATTATAATACAGGAATAAACGTATTCACTTCATATAAGGCGTATTTGAACTTGACAGATCCCGTATGAAGGAAGTTATTGAATTAAACTTTCAGTTTTCTATACTGAATAAATACTTACTTGCCCTCACTGAATAATGTGTCAGGAATGAGTGTCAAGAGTGAATAATAAATTGTGTTTAGAAAGCAGAGAATATTTGATATTTACAAATACTAGAATTGTAACTGGCTTTGAACACTGATCTATGAAGCCAGCGCAAAACAAGAGACTGATTTAGCAACGTAGCAAAACAAAGTGAAAAATTGATACTAAAATAACTATTTGAAAATAACGACGAATTCCAGGGAGAAACAATTACTATATCCTCCATTGCTCTGTCGGAATGAAAGTTTTTATCATTTTGTTCTTTTGTAGGAGTTTATTATGATCACTCTTGCAGATGTGTGAATCTGTATGAATTGGGAGATAGGAAAATAAATTGTGTCATGAGAAGAAGAAGAGCAACTTATCTGGCAAAGGCGGCTTCTTAAACACCTGCAAAAGCAAAATCTTATTTGCAGTTAGTGTACAGTTGGAGAGATGACATTCTCCTTTAACTGAGGGTTGGAATGGCGCAAATGTAATGAGAAAAGCTTAGTGTTGGGCTGGATCCTTTATGTAAATGACACCAATTCTTTGACTAAATCTAGAATGAAAATGGCGTCCATGAAAAAGAGATAGGTAATAGGAAGTTAAGGTATATTGATGAATTTACAAAGGTGAATGCTCTCGTGTGTGCAGACAAATGAATCTCTTATACGTGTGTGGGTATAATTTTTTTGTCTGTGCTCACATACATGTGTAAGAGAGTGTGCATCTTCTTCACACACACACGTACACACCAGCACATACATATGCATGTGTTTCTTTTTTGTTCACACATACAAGCACATATATGTATGTAAGTTAGAAAGTGGATAGAGAGACGCTTGTCAAGGAAAACACTGAGGGAAGATATTGAAGACGGGGAAGGAAGAATGAATGCAAGAAAAAGGTGTTATCAAGGGAAATAAGGAAAGAGCATTGCAAAAGACGGGAGGAGTCTTTGCAAGAAAGAAAGTATACAAGTGAGGAAGAAAGAGAGGAGACTTACACACGGGAATTCTATAAATCTAGATTGAATGAATGAAAAACAGCAAACCGGGTGTGAAAGTGTTAAGGAAGGTCAAAGAGATATTGGAAAGAGAAATACTCAAACAAATTGAAATAATTAAGTGGGTATTCAAAAATAAACAAGAAGAAGGAAACAAGAAATGAATAAAAACAAAAGCAGCGTGGAAAAAAATTCTATCAAAAACAGAATGGAAGTACTACAAGGATCCACATCTCCCAATAGGAAAGACATCCTACAAAGAAACGAGTAAAACTTGACAAAACAAATGTCTATGGTCACATCTTATTACAAAACTCCTTCTTACCTGACCTCCCCTATCTTAAAATCAAATATGGATCGTGCCTCTGGTCTCACCAGTCACATCATAACGTTGTTCAGTGATTCATGAAATCGACTGCCATTGATTAAGATCCGAACATTTATCACATTGTTACCCGATCGACTATCGCAAGCGAAATCACGACCAGCATTCATACTGAACACAGGATTTGTTCAGCTGGCAAAACGCCCCATCGATCCGGATTTGATCGTGCATTGATCGCCCCGTCACCCTATTTGTTGATTGACGTAGATGAACACGAAAATTGAATGGACTATATTCCGTCTTATGCCGAATTCACACTCACTGGTCAAACAGAGCTGGTCAAGGTGTCATTGTTTATAGGGGTGTGTATGCGTGTATTCTCATGCAAAAATGCGTTACATGTACGTATACAATCTTATATTGATTTCTTAGTAATTTGATAGGGTTTGAACAGGACAATATTTATATAGCGGTCATCGACCCATTTCAATAATACCATCATTTTTATTTCTGAACAATAAGCATCTGATTCTTATGAATGCCCGTATGCATCGATTTCTCTCATCACCCCCCCTCTCTCTCTCAATCTTTCTGTCTGTCTCTCTCTCTCTCTCTCTCTCTGTGTCTGCCTCTCATACTCTCTCTCTCCATATATATACATGTATACAATTATACATTGCATTACATATATATATATATGTATATATATAACTCTCATTTCGTTACACGGCTAATGAATCACTTGAGAGAAACAACGTACATAGAAGAGAAAAATAAAGATAACTATGCTGCAACAGGAAATTTAATTGTTGTCTAGTGATTGTTGAATGATAGATTAACTGTGTAACGACAGGAGATCAGTTCAAATAAGAGTTCCTATATAACATAAAATAATTTATAATCATTCTGTCAGAAATATCCATTTCTTAATACACACGATGACTTACACACACACTCACACACACACAAACATATGTATATATATATATATGGCGTGGGTAACATTTACCATACCAGGAAGATGATTCAGTTGAGTTTGAGTTCAGTTTCAGCTGATGCAGTTATGGATAATTGAAGGGAAATAGAACAGAAGTTAGAGCCTGATAGTCATAGAAGACAGCCAATCTATGAAAAGGACACTCTGAAAGATAAAACTAGGTGTGGAGCCATTGACTCAGATTGAAAGTGAACGCTAAATCCTTCCTGAAAACTCTTGGAGTCATAAAGATCACCAGATTTGACGTCCCATCATACCACTGGAAAACGACCTGAAATCTTCGAACACAGCGTAGCGGCTTCCTTTTGAAAGTCTATAAACATGACTGTTTCGTTTACAAACATTGATACGTTCTGACGCCTCAGGAATCATGACCCAGTGGCCCTAACATGACCTATAGACATTGATTAGGCACAGTTAAACTTGCTATGTGCCGGCCAATGTGTGCCTTTGTGAAACTGAAATCGTGGCCCTCTGCCCGGGGATGTCGATTGAACAGCGCCCATTATATAGCGGCTAGTGTTGGCGTCAGTGTCAATTGTACATGTAAGGAGATCAGAGTGTGCATTGACAACCCCCCACACACACACGCACTCAAATGTTAGAATGCAAACCCCTACACAGTAACAAACACCATTTGAACAAAACAGCGTGGGTGTGTATGGATATGTTTAACCAAATGATTGTGAAATACATATTTGCGATGTTTATCCTAGTGAAACAAGATAAATCGGGAGGTAGGAGAATATTGTGTGGAGGGCTTTCCTGCATTGAAGATCAGCATTTTATCTGAGTTTGAGCACCAACTAGTGGCCTACGGGGGAATATGCCATTATATGAGCCGAAAAGCAGTCCCAATGGAACTATCAACTGTCACTAGGCAACGTTTGGCACAAGGACATACTAAAGGCTCATGTAGAGAAGTTAAAACACACTAAACTATCGAATCTATCTATGTACAATAAGAACCAGAACATTTTTTATTTTTGTTTTTTAATCTTGTGGGGTAGGGGGTTGCTAGCATGTTCGGGCATTTAGGCATGTGTTTGTGTGCGTGTGTATGTGTAAGATTTTCAGGAAATCCATTACGACTCGATGATTATAAAAGTATCCTTTTTTTCGGCTTCTACTATTGTCCAAATTTCGATTGAAACCTTTATGAACGACTCCTACCAGTACGATTTCCTGACTTCGTAATAAGCATTTTGCACCTAGTGGTATTTAAGATTTGTGTACAGAGTTGAGTACTAGCTGTATCTCTTTTCAATTTCCTTTTCAGGGAAAGAATTATACAAATGGATATGTCAGGAAAATTGTTAGCAACAGGCACCTGCCGTTGAATATCATCTTATGAAAACCAATGTTTTGGAAAGATACACAAACAAAAAGATGATCTATCTATCTATCTATCTATCTATCTATCTATCTATCTATCTCACTTTCTCTCTCCCTCCCTCTCTCTCTCTTTCTCTCTCCTCTCTCTCTCTCTCTCTCTATATATATATATATATATATATATGTATATATATGAAATCAAACTTGAGAATGTTTTTGCCACTCCATAGTTTTTATTAATTTTTCTTGTTTGCGAATGATTCTTCAAAATACTTCCTGAAAACAGTTATGTTCGGTTCAAATTTCAATATTGGAATACAGCAGTATACATATAATTGGTAATCTTATCATCCATAGACAGTTGATTGTTACATTACAATTTCTCAGTGTAGCTAGACGAATG
>OY735219.1:28648585-28651085 GCA_963457665.1 Thysanoteuthis rhombus
ACTCAGCAACCAATCAAATGTAACTTCAGTATACATGCATGAAGAGATATTTTCCTGTAAGGTTAATCATTTGTTGTGTTCGATTGAGTATGATTTCTTACTTTGTAACCACATCATTCACAATAACTGAGCGGGTTATCATTCACGTATCACACAGAACCTTTCGAGAAAATATCTCATAGTCCAAGCAGTCAGTCCAACTACATTCCAGATGTGGCTCCCCGCCGCTTATGACTTTTCTCAAAGAGATTTCAGATCATGGGCAATATCAAAGGGAACTTTACGAGGCATCGATCGCAAGAATGATCCCAAACGTAAGCTTTGCCAAATGCCTTAAAAAGTTATAGCAACGCTGGTATATATATGTGAGACCCTATAGTGGTACTTTGAAAGAGATTAAAGCACCATTGCCCCAATAAGGTTAGTTTCTCCTTTGATAATAAGTGGTTGGATACTTTCCAAGTAGATGTCGTACATATTGCTTGTTTTTGTGCATCATCAACATGAGGCATTTTTTTTATTAGTAATTCCAATTTTTCTTTCTCTCCCTTAAGTTTTCACACTAGTTGCAACTGCTGACTTTTACTAAAGATCAAGTCACATTCATTCTCCTGAATGCTTCTGCATTGTTCTCAGTATTGCAGCGGATTTTATCACAGCTGTTCGTTTGTATGATTCGATTCTTCCACGGGTTTACAGCTCTTCCAATCTCTTTGCAAGATCCCTTGGGATTGTTCCAAGCGCTTCAATTGATATAGTCACAGTTATCTATTTCAAGTTCTTTAATCTTTTTACGTCTCAGACAAAATCTTCATATTTGTGAAGTTTTCAATTTTCTATCGAATTTCCCCTGTGATCCAACAATATTTGCTTTTTTTTCTAGGGGAAAATGATGAGATCTGGCCTTTTTATGTCGTCATGTCTTGGTTGTTTGAATATTTCATAGCAGTCACTTTTTCCACCCAGTCAAGTCTATTTTGTACTTTTCTTCTTGTAATTGTAGATGTATTTGCTCATTAGTAGTACTTGCATTTTCACGCCAATTGCCAGGTTATCACTGCTGGAGACTACGTGACTTAAAATCACATCGAGTCTCCATCCCTTCTCTTCAAAATCTCGTAGTCCACTGCAGTTCTGTCGATTACAGTTCAATACTAGTTGTTTGGTGGTTATTCCCGACAGTAAATCCCCTTAGGACTCTAGCCCCTCCTTCATATCGTCCCAGCAGGGCTATGGTTTGTACCGCCTACACCATGCCTTTATTCCCTGGTAGTCAGGGCATTGCTCACAACGGGGGTCGTAGATCTCATATTCGTAGCATTCTCCTCAGTATTTGTACGGTCCCCAGCAGTGCTATGGTCAGTATAGTCTCAATCCCCCCCTTTTATTTCTAGTTCTTATAATGTATTATTATTATCATTATCATTATTATTTGAAATCTCACACCAGTTGCCTGGTGGTAACCGCTCGAGTTTGAGTGACAGTAAGTCTCCTCAAGTCTCCAGCCCTCCTCTCCTAGTACTGATAGGTCGTAGTAATACTGCGATTTACAGTTTCACACCGGTTCCCCAGTGGTTATCGCTGAAGGCTAAGTGAAAATAAGTCTCAGGTCTTCAGCTAACGTCTCCTCTCTCTTTCGCCTATCATGTCAGTGCTACAATTTGAGTTTCCGCTTTCATTTCCCTTCCTCTGTTGGGTCACTATTGACAGTTAGCGTTGCAGTCCTTATATTTTTAGCACTTTCCTCAGTATATGTACAGTTCCAAGTAGTGCTGTGGTCTGTACAGTCTTAATCCTTCCCCTAATCCTGATCTCCACCAATCTCCCCTCAGCGTTTTTTGGACGGTTCCAAGTGTGCCCACTATGACCGGTACTACCCTGGCTTCCATGTTCCACATCTTCTTCAATTCTCTTGGTAGGTCCTGGTATTTTCCCGTTTTTCACTCTCTTTCCTCTTTACTCAATGGTCTGCAGATAAAGCCACGTCTATTATTTGACAGGTCTTTCTTTTCTTGTCTACAATTACCAAGTCCGGTCTTCTTGCCTGGATGAGGTGGTCAGTTTGGATGTCAAAGTCCAAGAGTAGTTTGTGGTAGACATTCTCCAAGACTGCCTCTGGTTTGTGCTGATACCATTTTTCCACGTGGTTGAATCCCATTTTGTTTGCTTAATTCCCAGTGTATCATCGTTGCTACTCTATCGTGTCTATGCTTATACTCCTTCTAGGCGAGTTGACTTCATTCACCAGTTATGTGGTTTACTGTCTCATCTCTTCCACCGCACATGCAGCATTTGCTGTTAGTCTGTGTTCTGTCGATTTTTGTTTTTATGTAGTTCGTCCTGATGCTTTTGTTTTGAGCTGCCATAATGAGCGATTCTGTTTCTCTCTTCAGGTTTCCTTTTCGTAACCATGTCCATGATTTCTCGTCTGCTACATCTTGTATCTGCCTTTTAACCTCGCCATAGAATTTTTTTCTTTTCCCATTTTTCTTTTCTTGTT
>OY735219.1:28653585-28676085 GCA_963457665.1 Thysanoteuthis rhombus
ATCTCTCTATTCAATCCCATCATCATGTCTGGTCCTCTCTAAATTCGTTTACTATCCCATGGGCACAGATCGATTAGTATTCTGCTCCATCTGGATTCATCTAGTTAACTTAACAGCTCCTCCTTATTTTTATGGCTTCTTTATTTGCATAGAGCCCTCTACTCTTGTCTTCCCTCAAATCCAAATTGATTATTTCGTATAGTTATTCTTAGTATTGCTCTTTAATTGGCTCTCTCTTCGATTACACTTTGGTTTAATGGTATAATGCAATCATTTTATACTGAACGCTTCAAGCACATTGCTAAAATGCTATCCAATATGTCTCTATTCATACTTTATCGTTAAGCTTTACTTTTTTTCTCTCTAGTTGCTTATTTTTTTATTTTCCTTATTCAGAATCATCAACATGCTCGTAATTTTTGTGGTTGTCTAATATTTGCAGTGCATTTTACGTATATATTCTGAATGACTTGTATGTAATTCTAGTTAAAATGGTCTTCTTGCATTGAATTGAAATCAGCATTATTTTCCACGTAATCAAATTCTTTTTCAAAATCTACATGGGCAAAACATTGTGATCTCTTGAATGTTAATGGATTTTTGATTAGTTGACATATTGTATAAAAGTGGTCTATTGTTGGATAGCCTGAAAACTGTCTGTTTGGGTGGTTGATTTAGATCTAGATTATCAGCTTGTCTTATTCGTAAGTGTTTCGAAAACAGTTCCTGCGTTAGATTACAGTACAATAGGATGGTAGTTGCTGCAGTTTATTATCTTCTTTCTTGTGGGATCAGATCACTATTCGTAGAAACTGTGTGAATAGTTGCGAAAGTTTTCCGTGGAAGATTTCTTTCGATTTTCCATCCTTGCCCGGAGCCTTTTCGTGCAAAGATTACTTCGAACTCGATTATGTCTGAAGTACCATTAGTATCTAACGGATTATCAGTGTGTGGTACTTGTGCATTTGAAGCGTACACAATTTCATAGTATTCTTGACGTGTGCATGTAAGATTAGATCGAATGTTGGATATTAGAGTGTTTTTTTCTCATTTATCAATCTATTATTGATTTCCCAAAAGTTTGGTAAATCGCATATTTCATATATTCAACTTTCTACTCAACTAATTGTAGTCAGTATCAATGTTGTACCTGGGTATATGTACAAAACTAGGATTACTATGATAATAAAGTAAATTGTACTAAATCCAACACTGTTCTGAGTCGGATTGATTGTATGTAGATAATACGGTTATTGCCAATTAAAAACAGGATTGGATCCAAAGCTCTAGGATAATCCCATCTCGTTTGGAATGGGAAATTTTGATCAATGCTTGTTTATCAACATATGTTCGTTTAATGAACGCTGTATCTTAGAGCATATAACTCCAACATAGACTGATTCGCAAAGCATGTCTCGCTATGTCTGGTTCGCTAATTCATTTCATCGTCCCTTTATCTTTTGGTCTGCAATTACTCTCCTTAAGGCACCAAACGGTTAGCCTTTTGCTGCATCAGTTGTCATTTCTTTTCTCTATATGCTCTTTCCATCTCTCTGTCCCCCTCCCTCACTTTCTCTCTCTCTCTCTCTCTCTCTCTCTCTCTCTCTATATATATATATATATATATATATATATATATATATATATATATATATATATATATATAATCTGAACGGAATCCAATCATGTCCCTTTGCTGTATGTCATTCTGACTTTTTTCATATTTTATCCGTCTCAGTTTATATCGATGTTTACTAAAATTAGTGTCGCACGAGAACGAGTCTCGGGGTTAATGAAAGTGGAAAGATCGTTGAGTCACATCTCCCATAGGGTAATATGTGCCTACTCATCATGGAAAATAAGAAAATATAAAAAACTTTGCCATCTGTTTGGGAATTTTTTTTCTTCAGTTGAGGGATCGTCATTATGTTAATAAATGTTTCTGTCTGCTGTCCTCATCTCAATTACACTTTCGAACACAACTTTTCGGTCACTGTACCCAATGGCGTCCAATCCGGTGTTGTAAATAGTGGGGGTTATGGCACAATTCCGGACATAGACATGGTCTTGACACCAGAAATAATCAGCAATATATTTTTGAACTAGAATTTTATCCCATCCGAAAATAGACACAAAAATGACAAAGTCGGGCCTGATCACCAGTTCCTAAAGTCTACGGTTGATACACGCTGAGCAGTCCCGTTTTGTCCAGAATGTTGTTGCACATGAGATATTTTTTTATTAAGTTATGGAGTTATATTAAGTAGTTAAAAACGTTTATGTTAAAATCAAATATGAAGTATTTGAACTGAACAGAAAACTGCATATACATCAGCGATAGTTACAACCCATTTTCTTTTGAGAAAAAAGAAAGTGTGTATTCCCCATTATCTATTCATTCTATTCATTCTTTGAATCTGTCAGTTAAATAATGTAATCTACTCAAATAGCAATTTAGCAAATCCAATAGTTGAACAAAAAGAGAGATCGAAAGGAATGTTATAGAAGTATATGTATGTATGTATGCATGTATGTATGCATATATGTATGTATGCATGTATGAATGTATGTATGCATGCATGTATGTATGTATGTATGCATGTATGTATGTATTCATGTATGTATGTATATATGTATGTATGTATTCATGTATGTATGTATATATGTATGTATGTATTCATGTATGTATGTATGTATGCATGCATGTATATATGTATGCATGTATGTACGTATGTATGTATGTATATATGTACGTATGTATGTATGTACGTATGTATGTATGTACGTATGTATGCATGTATTTATGTATGTATGTACGTATGTATGTATGTATGTACGTATGTATGTATGCATGTATGTACGTATGTATGTATTCATGTATGTATGTATGCATGTATGTATATATGTATGTATGCATGTATGTATGTGCTTGAATCCATGAGTTTATTTTGTTTGTGTTCATGTATAAGATATGAAAAAAAAACAAAAAAACAAAAACAAAAACAAAACATATGGAAGCATGTCATCCAAGCCAAAATCTCCTTGATCTTGATTTATCTAAAATTAACATCGCAGGAAAAGTTCACATCAAATATCGCTGAGCTGTTCGAATAAAATGTTTTAAAGTGTCGAGCTGAAAAGGAAAAAAAAAACGAACATTACGAGTTTAAATATCATTAATGATACTAATAATCAATACTTTCCATTCATATTGAAAAGTCGGGAATCCATCCTACATAATATATAAATGGTGTCTGTATCTGATAATTTCACATTTATGTTATATTTTTTTCTTCGATCTGTAGCTGATTGAAAATGGGGGGCGATTGGGACGAACAAGAATCAAATGGAAAAACACTCAGAGAACGCATCCCTCTGCCAACTGCATTGTCGCTCATGGTGTCGTTGGCAAAGCTACAATTATACAATTTTACATGGGTCCACCCAAATACAGAATTTTACTCTTTTTAGTGCATGGCCTAGCCTTCCCACAAATTCCATTGGAATTCATTGAGATATTATGCAGATATCGCATGGACGGACGATTTTATTGTTCGGTGTATAATATAACTACGACGTTGGTAAAGTTGATTATGCAGGGATATGCTTCGAAATTAAGTCTTGTCTTTCTTCGCCCATGGCCAACCCTTGTGTAAAATTATATATATATATATATATATATATATATATATATATATATATATATATATATGTGTGTGTGTGTGTGTGTGTGTGTGTGTGTGTGTGTGTGTATATATATATATATATATATATATATATGTGTGTGTGTGTTTGTGTGTATGTGTGTACGGGGGGGGGAATTAATGAATCTGGAATGCAATGGAGAAAAAATATATCAATTCAGCAATGGAAATTTCTTCCTTGTAAATTCACATAATTCACTGGTGAATATTAATCAAATAGATTGAACATAATACAGATGCAAATCAAGTTAATTACTGATATATATATATATATATATATATATATATATATATATATATATATATATTGAATTTATAGTAATACGTAAGTTTTAGAACTGGATTGAATTCACTACCGTTACATGTTTCGAGAGACGGTTTGCCTTTGTTTTCAAGAGTCAAGTAGGGAAAAAAAGAATTACAAAGTCTGGAATGGGAAGGAACGATGCGGAGTTATTGTTTTTTCTAAATTTATTTTCATATATTTATATATATATGTATATATGTGTGTGTCTGCGTATGTGTATGTATTTATGTATACAGTATCTGTCATAAGTAGTTGAGCTTATGTGTGAGATTTGAAAGCAGGAATATGATGCAAAAATTAACTGATTTGCTGACATTCAACATAACATGTATTTTGTCTTGTTTTGAGGTTTTATATGGTAATCATTTCAATCAATGATGATTTATATATGGAAAACAGTATGGCTCATGAGTATTTAAACAGGTACAAAATGCAGGAGCAATAATGGATTTTGAGCAAAATTAAATTTCTAGCCTGTCAATTCTTCCATATAGTAATGTGTTCATTTTTTTTCGATTCCTTTAATCAATTCTGAATAAGATTTTAAAAGGTTCAAAACAAAGATTGTGCATCTTCATTTTTCGTTCAATGACGTGATTATTTTCAAAAGATTCAGCATTCAGAATTATGTGTTATGCATGTCTGTCCTGTTATGTTGAAAGTAAAAGTTTGGTTTTCCTTACATAATGTTCCTGTTTCCAACTCTCAAACCAAAACGATTAGAATCGAAATGAGCGTATGTTCAAATACTTTTGACAGATATTGTAAACACACACGCGCGAGCACACACACATGTATACATATACATATATACATATATATATATATATATATTTATATATATATATATATATACATATATATATATATATATATATATATATATATATATATATATATATATATATATATATATATATATATATATGGTGGTGTTAGAACGTGTGGGTACGTTAAGGAAGGGTAAATGAAGGCGTGATGAAGTTTAGGAAGTACATAACTTTTAACCTTAAAACTTATAAAAAATCTGTTGGTTATGATTTGGAAAAGTGATATGACTGGCTGAGGTGGGGTTTACTGTGGGTTGGAGTGACTTTGGAGATCCCAATCTTGGATGTAAGTAAGGTGGGGAGATGTGGATGTGAGGTTATTGTTAGTAAGAGTTTCATGAATTAGAGATTAGAAAATCAGAGAATATATATATATATATATATATATATATATATATATATATATATATATATATATATATATATATATATATATATACACATCAGTATAAATTAGTAATTCAATATCTGATGGGTGTATCCCATGAAGCGCTGTATACCCCGAGATTCGATCAAATTAGAGCTTTAAATATCGTGGTATCGGGAAGTCACTGCACGAACACGTTTTTGTTTCTCACCTCTGAGTTAATCCGACAGAATGTTGATGAGAATGAATATGGGGAAGTGAAGAGAAAAAATCAAGAGGAAAAAAAAGTGTTACTTCTTGAAATTTTCTCTCCACCTTCCAATAATCATCTTCAACAACACACACACACACATATATATATATATATATATATATATATATATATATATATATATATATATATGCTCACGCACACGTGTGTGTAACCTTCTTCCTCACACCAACGATTAGGAAGATTATTTTGCTGCATCCATCAAAGTCAGAATACCCGTCTAACTTGAAAATCAGCATTCAAATCCCAAGCTTTCTGCAGAGCTAAGAAATCGACCCCCGACACCGGGTGTAGAAGACTAACTAATTTACCAAGCAAGCCAGCTTTTTTTTTATTTTATTGCATATGCGTTATTTATAGAATATTATAATGAAAATTTGCTATTTACTATTCTCTGCTTGAAGTATTTGTATAGCTATACATTTACCATTTACAAAAATTTCTAAGAAATATTTACATGTAAGGAATCTGATTTTAATCCAGCTCTGGTTATATACAAGTCATTGTTCTGGAGAAAAAAATGCAGACGACAACAGAAAGTACATGTATCTATGCAAATTTTATGTAAATCATAACAGGATATGAATAGCGGGTAAGAATAACAGACGTCGGTGAATAATGTATGGAAGCCGAGTAATGAAGAAAATGAGAGAATCAAATAGAAATATCACAAGTCACCTGCTTGTAAATGAATAGAGAAAAGAATTAAGCAAAATTTGCTGTATTAAACTCAGGAATTCTAAGATTGATTAAAGTTATAAAAGGGCCGGATTAAAAATGCAAGGGCATTCATCGGAAGAACAGAAGAGGGTAGAAAACAGAGCGAGAATTGAGAAAACGAGGCAGCTGTTTTGAGACTTGAAAGTAACCGGAAAGTGGTGTAGTGAATGAAGAAAAAAGACAATAGGAAAGGAAAGAAAATATAGGCAGGGGTATGAAAAAAAAAAGAAAAGAAGAATGAAAAACACAATGTATGAAAGAAAAAAGGAAGAAACAGCGAAATAAAGGAGGGACGCAACAAAAAGACTGCAAAATCATGGGTGAAGATGAAGAGGAAAAAAGGAAGAAATATAGGAAGGATATGAAGAAGGAGAACCAGAAAAAAAGGAGGTGAGAAAAAGATTGCAGATGAATGAAAAAACATAGAAAGAATGAATGAAAGCATGAAAGAAAGAAAAAAGATAGGGAAGAAGGGAAATGAATGGAATAAACAAAAAGAAAAGAGAGAGGCAAAAGGAAGGAGAAAGAGAAAACATAAAAAGAAAAGGGGAATAAGGAGAGGAGAAAAGGTGAAAAATAACAGAATTGAGGATAAAACACATGAAAATAATAAATGCTGATAAAGGGACAAAGGGATAAAAACAATTTAAAAAAACATTCTGTTTGTAAAACGATGAATATGATGAAAGACTGATGCAATTATAAAGGAAACAAGAAGAATCCGGGCTTGGTTTGCAGAATAAACAATTTTTGTAATATGCATATGAAAATATAGGAGAAGCATCACAAGACAAAAATGCAAGAGAAGAATGACGAGTGAAAAAAATGAGTTCGACAAAAAAAAAAAGCAGTCGAAGAAAGCTAATAATAGATGAAGAGAAAAAGAAACAGAAGAAGGAGAGAGAAGGAAGAAGGAAGAAGGAAAAGAAGGAGAGAAGGAAGAAGAAGAATTAGTAGGTGAGGAAGAAAAAAGAGAAGAAGAAAAAGAAGAAAAAAAGAAAAAAGAAGATTAATGAGAAACATAAAGGAAAAATAAGGAGAACAAAAAGTGACGATGCTGAGAACGATCACAAGAAATAGAAAGTGTAAAAGGAGAATAGCCAGAAGAACTTTTTTCTTTTTTCAATAAACTCCATGAATGAGACGAGTACAGAGAAGAAAAAAAAGATGAAAAGAAGAAGGATAAGAATAGCAAGAAGGTAGAACGAAAATGTCAAGTACAAAACGAGAAAGATTCAGCGGGAAAAGAAGAGAAAAGAAAAGAAAAAAAATACGCATCACACCAGGAAAACGAACATAAACGATAGATAAGTAAATAATAATAATAATAATAATAATAATAATAATAATAATAATAATAATAATAATAATAATAATAATATAAAAAAAGGGGATATATCTACCTAATTTAATGCTTTTTATTTCTTTAAGGCAGGAGTAAAATACTGTGTCGTCCAGGTCTTGCAAGCAAAGATTAAAGGGTAGATAAATATGGCGCTCGTTTTGGGATAACGAACAAAGAGGTTGACTCGATTAGACAGGAGCGAGGAATAGAAAGCTCTGATTCCAGGTAAATAAAAAAATAAATAAATAAATAAAAAGGGAAACAACTAGGTGTAATTGAAAGATACGAGAAAGGTTTGGAAAAGAGACCGGCTAATGAGAAAAACTGTACGCTGAGCGCTGAGTTTAATTGAAAAGGGTGGATTCTTCTTTGCGGATGGACAATGTTTGTATCTGCTTATCGCCAGATTTACTATGGCCGACATACTTGCGCGGAAACCTCGGGGATTTCTTGGCCCCTTCACTGATATCTATCTTGGTAAACGCTGTCTCTATCCTGGTTACCTCAATTCTTTAACTCTCACAAGAGCACACAGAAATAAAATGAACCGTGAGCACAGGTATCTTGAGGCATTCATGGGAATAGGATAGGTTCCTGTAATAACATGCATTTCGTCTTGCAAATCATTATGGCTGGGTTATAGACTCGACCAGCAATGGCTCTCTCATACTTGTTATTTTATCTTACATCTAAGTCAAGTTTAGAAAATAATTATAAACATTCTATTTCTAGAATTGATTCACAATAAATCTACTTTCACGATAAACTGAGTGATTTTTCTTGGTTCACCGTCCGTAACACTGGACCCATGCACGGGCGGTTAGAAATATTTCCTATTCACTATTTGAAACTATATGCAGTTCCCAGTAAACAAATTCGGTACTTTTTTTTCTAAAACAAAACAAAACACTTCAATCTAAAGAAAACTGTAAATTCTCTTTTTGTTTGTATTAATGTGTAGATCACGTGGAAAAATGGACTTGAACTCATTAAATAGCAATGATCAGCGATCCAATTAAAAAAAAAAGGGTGCCAATGTTAGGAATGGGGTGACAGTGTAAAAAAAAAAGAATACTGTCAAAAAAAAAAAAGAAGAAGGTTAATGTCAAAACAGGCTGATGTTAAAAAAGGGCATTCATGTTGAAAAGTGTGCGTTAATATTAAAAATGAGATGCTACTGGTAAAGAAAGGGTTTTGCTTTCGGAAGAAAGGCGCTGGGAGCCGACTGCCTTTATAACGGTCAACTGCGAAACAAAAGCTAAACGTCATTTTCGCTTTTCGTCCTTTTTGGAACTGCAAAATTGTGGCATGAAGCGAACTTTTGATAACTAGGGGAGACCTGTGTCATACATACATATGAGTTATCCAAAAGTTTAACAAAAATCTTCAATAGTATTTTATAGTATTTAATGCATTGTGATTCACTAATAATGATATTTTATATCGGTTTTCATCGTTTTTAATGAACGTTGTAGTTCAGCAGTTACCCAGGAAATGTCCTTGTGTGATACTTGACACATACAAATAGATGAAAAGGATGAAATGAGAGTCATTGAACACAGATAATTGGGGCTTCTGCAGTTACGTTTCCATTGTACGTCTACAGTGACAAGTCGTTATATGAATCATGACTGGGTATTGGTTCTGCATAAATGGCCTTTTGAAAGCTTTCTTCCATCTGACATGCCAATGTGTATTGGCAGATGACAGCACCAGACTGTACCGGACAGAGATGTGCATAACTCTTCGCCATAACTATCAATAGGTCGGTTTGTGCTTCGACTAGTGTCCAACCAGCATTGTTTACACAGAACCTGTGACGATAGAGACGGTTTTGGGCTGTCAATCCTAATTCTACTGAGTCCAGTGTTGTAAACGGTAAAGTTTTATATAATTCTATTTCTTTAAATCAATGGCACCAGTAGACTTAGTCAGGAGATGCTGATTTATAGATATCTAACTCTGTGGCATGTGTATGCGAACATGAATATGAACACGAAGACACATGCAACAAAAAATATTTAGCACCGCACAATGCAAACGTGTCTTGTTCCAGAACCGGGAAATCCATCAATTTGATCACTCCTGAGTTGGGATATCGGTGGCTTGCCCAGGCTGGAGCCTTAATGTACCTCCTACAACTGTATTTGGACTGGAACAATTCTTAGTTCCAAAGGGACACATCATCATTCTTTTATGGAGATCAATCCGTTATTTTTGTTTCTTGAAACGAATATATGGCAATGTAACATGTTTTTGCAGAGGCAATAGAACAAAAGGCATAAATTCAACTCTTGTATTACGTCCAGTCAAAAATTACTCCTTTTTGTCCGCATCATGTAACTCGATAAAAACCTTGAGAAATACTACAGCAGGGTAATACGATAGCCTACTGGCTAATGAGGTTATTTAGATTTAATCCAATTACAGTAACTGACATTTTTTCTTCCAAAAATAGCAAAGAAAATGAGCCTTAGGTCTCATACGCGAACTTCGGTTATCTGTTTGGTTAGTGTCTATTGAGACACGATCAACTACAACTTAATATACCAAACATAATTCCACTTTACTGTGTTGTTATTATTATTATTATTATCATTATTATTATTATTATTATTATTATTATTATTATTATTATTATTGTTATTATTATTATTATTATTATTATTATTATTATTATTATCATTATTAATAGTAATAATTCTCAAACCAGTTGCCTGGTGGTTACTGCTGGAGGTTGAGCGACAGCAAATCTCTTCAGGTCACTAGCCCTCCTCTCCACACTCTCATAGTCCACAGTCCACAGCAGTGCAGTTGTTGACAGTTTCACACTGGTTACCCGGTGGTTATCGATGTGGGCTGAGTGACAGCAGGTCTTCAGGTTTTCAGTCTTCCGTCTTCCACTTATATCTCCCTCACCAGCAGCACTGTGGCCCGACCCTCCTCCAGTATATGTGGTAAGTGTGTGTGTGTGTGTGTGTGTGTGTGTGCATGTTTTGTTTTTGTTCTTCCTCTCTCATCTCCTCTCTCTGTAAGGCAACTGCTAAGAGCTAGGCTCGTAGATTTCATATTTCTAGTACTCTCCTCAGTATTCGTTCAGTCCTTAGCAGTTCTCGATCCTTCCTTTTATCCCTAATTCTTTTTGTCTCGCTTTCAGTGTCTTTGGTAGGGTTCTGAGTGCGCGTACCTTCACTGGTGCTACTCTAACTTTCTTCAGATATAATACCTAGTCTTAGTATTTTGCCAGAATTTCACTCTTTTTCCTATTTACTCTCTGGTCTGCAGGCACGACCACGTTTATGATATGTCAGACTTACCTCTTCTTGTCCACAATTACTAGGCCCGGTATTCTTGATCGGATCGGGGTGTCCGTTTGGATGTTAAAATCCCGAAATAATTTGTGATTTCCATTCTCAAGGGCTGATTCGAGTTTGTGCTGGACCCACTTTTCTGCACAGTTAAATCCCATTACTTTGCTAAGTCCCCAGTTGCAAATGTTGCTACTCTATCGTGTCTGAGTTTATACTCCTTCTGGGCTAGTTGATTACAATCACTAGTTAAGTGGTTTTCAGTCTCATCCCTTTTCCCTCATTGGTGGCACTTGCTGTTAGTCGGTGTTTTGTTGATTTTTATTTTGATGAATTTCGTCTCGATGCATTTATTTTAAGCAGCCATGATGAGCAATTCTGTTTATCTCTTCATGGTGCCTTCTCGTAGCTATTTCCATGATCTCTGATCTGCCACATCCCGTATCCGTCATCAAAATTCTCCATATTTTTTTTCTATTCCCATTTATCTTCCCTCGTTTGCTGCACGGCTCCGTTTTTTCCACTTCAGTTGTTCGTTGCGTCGCTTCAGGCGCTCTTTCAAATGTCTTTACTGTTTGTTTGCACAAACCTTTCTACACCCGTTGTGGCCCTCTGAACACAGTCTTCTATGCCTATGAATCCTCTGCCGCCTCATTTTCTTTTCAATCTATCTGTGTCATCTCCCTGGATGTAAGGCCCTGTGCATTGCCATAAGCTTTCTTTTACACCGGTCTATTGACTGGAGTTCTCCATTTGTCCATTCAAGGAATGGTCTTGTGTACCGTACTACTGATTCAGTCCATATTTTTATTCCTTTTATCAGGTTCCTGCTGCGTAGTTTGGTCTCTAAATTTTTTCATCGTTCCCCAAAAGTATTCTCCTCTTATTTTCTCTTTCATTCTTTCCTGGTTTATTATTTAGCATGGAAGGGGTCAGCTGATGATGATAAAGAGGAGAAGTAGGAGTAAGGAGCAAGATTCCGGCGTTTGCACCTCTTCTATTTGCTGTGATGCATTGGTTGTTTCCTCCCGTGGTTGGTCACTGGGGTTTCAGCAATAAAATACCTCTGAAGTGAAGTCTTTTAGCTGCAGATGACAATGGAGAACCCTGGATCCTAACCATAGCGATTCGATCGTAGTTTTATTAATCCTGGCCTTTCAAAATGCACTGCAGTTGGATCGTTCATTACAAAGTAAAGTGAGGAGTGTTATTTGATCTGTCCATCAAATTTCCTTGCGTTAGCTCTTCAAACAATCTTAAAGTTGGTTGTCAAAACTGAATTTCTGCTACGTCGTTATAAGTAGATTACTACACCGAGCACATAAATGCGTGACCGTATTAGTTTTGTTCTGTCAACCGGTATTGAGTTGACACAGCCACCATCCATGTTAGGGTAGGCAGCAAAGTACTCATCGATACGTACCTATGAAAGTTCCGGCAGAAGACCGCTTTTCTTTTAGCTCTTTATTACCTATCTATACACAGAGAGATACATAGCGCGTACATTTTACAATACGACGTCATTCGTTCTATTTGGCTCTATTATAGGACACTATGCGATGATCTATAATGCTTTAGTTGCATATTTTGCATTTCTTCTGTTATACGTTAGTTACATATTCCAATACCATTAAATCATCATCATCATCATCATCATCATCATCATCATCATCATCATCATCATCATCATCATTCTTTCTACATCCGTCGTTGGACATAAACCTTCCCCAGGATTCGATACATTTCTTTATCATGGGCGTCGTGGAGCCAGTATTTTCTGAATATCTCTCCATTTAATATTTGCCAGCCTCGGTTGTGATCTCGCATGTGATCTCGGGGGATCCATGTCGTGAGTCTTGATGTCCATCGGTTGTCTGCCGTTCTTGCAACGTGGTCAACCCACAGCCATTGGAGATTTTTAATGGATTCTGGAAACTCACCTGTAAATACACTAAAATATTTCTTTTGATATTCCTGGCAGAAATAAGAGAGGTCTTTTTATACCCATGGATTTTTATGTCATCGAATATGATAATTTGAAATTCGTCTCTGATTTTGTTTTTCCAGCGGGCAATAGCGATGTCACCCCACATAGTATGTAAAAAGAGTTATTCTATGAACTTCAGGAAATGATATTTACTAATTAATGTATATCAATATATTCATTACCCCGTTGAACTCAAAACCGCTCCCTTTTACCTTCTTAGCGTCATTATAAACATTATACTACTCCTAATTTCTTCGTCGATATTTATTTTTGGAAATCAGTTATTATTCTTGATATATTTGTTTGTTCGTTTGTTTTCTCGGACGTGCCGTTCTTCGAATTGATATCTCAACTAAAACACTCAACTCTCTCAAAGCTTTTGCTTATGTAAATATACATTACCAACATTGAAAGAAACGACTTTGTCGAAATTGTAGTTATTTTAAAAAAAACTGAACCGATATCAAAATATTTCTCTTTCAATTTGGATAACTGCATCGTCACGTTATAAATTGAAAGAAAAGAAAAACAAATGTGATGATTTAACATGATTTCAATTCATAATCCATGAATCCTTGCAATGTGAAAACTTTGAAAGTTTCAAATTTCAGATAAGCAAATGAATATCCGGGAATTCATGCATCTATGTGCGTATGTATCTGTAGAAGTATATTTTTAGCCACATACGTAGGTAAATCAATAGGTCCACAGACTAATGACTGAAAAAAAATTCATTTTACACAACAAATATCCATTCCTAATCATGATCTCTTGGCTACTCAATGAAGTTAATTCAATGTTGAATTATAAACGAGGAAATGAAAGATTCTTCTGAGATCATTTAACACACACACACACACACACACACACACACACACACACACATATATATATCTATATATATATATATATATATATATATATATATATATATATATATATATATATATATATATTCTGTTGAAAGATGATCGACTTCCTTGTTTATTAATGGTAAGCAACAAACGAGGAACATTGTTCAGTGACAATTGCATATATATATATGCATATTTGAACGAGGAAATCAATCATAGTCAGTAATTGTTTATACACATATGCATACACACACACACACTCACACACACATACATATATATATGTGTGCGTGTGTGAGTGTGTGTGTGTGTCTGTATGCGTATGTGTAGAAACAGGGAAATTGATTGAACCTTTTTCAGTGAGAATATCTTTTAAAATTGTTCAATGTTTTAAGAAAAAGTATTTGGGAAATTGTTCAAGTCAAATACGTGAATTTTTAAGGATTTTATACACTCACTCAGACTTTATTCAAAGGACACTACCCAAAACGTGACAATCCGTACGTGAAAATTGGCAAAAATATCGATTTGCACAAATGAAAAAATTGCAGCCTCTTTCTCTCTCTCCCCTCTCTCTCTCTCTCTCTCTCTCTCTCTCTCTATATATATATATATATATATATATATATATATATAGATACATATATATATATATATATATAGAGAGAGAGAGAGAGAGTGAGAGGGAGAGATTTATATAGATATGTATATTCATACTCAACGATATATATATATATATATATATATATATATAGAGAGAGAGAGAGAGAGAGAGAGAGAGAGAGAGAGAGAGAGATGGAGAGAGGGGGCAGACACACACATGCTCAGACAAAAACAGAGAGATAACAGAGATCTTGTGTCCCAAAAGGTACGCAATATGCGAGACTGGTTTGTGTTAATTTTGAAGGCCACTGCCTAGGACGATTGGATGGTCTTGAGATCCCCTGATTTTAGTCCATTACATCGTGTTAAAGAACCTAGTATTAAGTACAACACCATTCACCACACAGGAATTGAAAAATAACAAAAGAAAGTGTTGTCACTGTTATTGTTGAACCTTTTCAGAATGTGTGCTGATCAATAGTTCACTGACAGAGTGAATGCATCGAAATGGACGACTGTCAAATTGAACCTTACAAGTAACGCATGGCAGATGTCCACGTATATTAAACATATTGGTTTATGACATCAATATAACTGCTTCGGTAGGTATCTTCACTTACTTTGAGGATAGCATATAAAAGTGGCTCTCGGAAGACTGAATGGAAGTAAACATAGATGGAAAAGATTTAAACCACCTAGGATTCGCTGAAAACATTTCCAAGACGTCTGAAGCATCGGGAGAATCACAAAACATGTATCATGATCAAAATAGGGTTGTAAAGGGTTAAAAGTAAAAGAGGAACACAATCAAGACTAATGTAATTTTCATCAATAGTCTTAAAATATCCATAAGGATAGAGGGTGAGGCTTTAGAGGAGGAGAATACGTTTGCCAAGGATAGCTAATAAAGTTAAAGAAAGACCATGAAAACGAAATGAAACGTACATCGGCTGGAAAGCTCCTAATATGGAGAGATACATTGATGACCACCATGGAAATAAGCTCATAGCGTAAATTATACAATGAATGTATAAACCAACGATGACCAATGCAAAACAAAAAGACCGCATAAAGAACTATGGGAAGAGCAATGCTTGTGATAATTCTAAGTCAAAAAAGATCAATACAGATCTGAGGGAGGACCATGGTGAAAGATAATATTGAAAATGATTAAGCAAAAAATGGAGACGGCCTGGACACTGATCATAAAAAATGACAATGTTTGGAAGGTAAAACTAACAAATTAGTGCCCATGGGAGAGTTAACGCAGTTGGAAAGACTAGCTATACGATAGTGATATGAAATAGACAAGTCCGTCGGTAGGACATGTCAGCTATCAATACAATCGCAGTCGTTATGATGGGCATGATTGCATTAATATCTGTTATGTCTTACCGTCAAACGTTTTATCCGTCTCACTATCATGTGTCTATTTACATTGTCTAGGCAAAATGATACATTCACCGAGAAAAAAGGGGTATCATTTCGAATAAAGTCTCAAAATATTATATAACGATTTGTAATTATTTGTGTTGGATTCAACATGCATTTTTTCATATTATATATATATATATATATATATATATATATATATATATATATATATATATATATATATATATATATATATATATATGCGTGCGTGTGTGCATATAAAAGTTTATATAGATACACACAAGAATATATATACATATATATATATGAACGAAAAAGTACCAACGCAAAATACATACAATCTTAAAAAATACGTTTAAATGCATAAATGTATATATTAAACCCATACATATGTACGATTTCGTACATGCATCCTCGTACGAACACACCAATATATAAGACAGAGAGAGAGAGAGAAGACAATTCCATCAGTTGTACTGCAGCATCATTTTGGAAGGGTACCTGAGTGACGAACTCTGACGTCTTCAAGATTACCAGTGCTACTAGCTTTGGGATTATGCTTCGAAAGCTTAATCTAGCCATATATATATATATATATATATATATATATATATATATATATATATATATATATATATATATATATATATATATATATAATTCTTTGACATCAACAGACAATACACAATTCTGAAAAGATAAAATCTTTCAAATGTTAGTGTTGGACAGACAGACATGTTGATTGATTGTCAAGCCGATTATCAGACATAGGACAGATGCCGAGTGACCGATGAAATTTCATATCTCGGTTCAAAGGATATGTCTCGAAACTGACATTTCAATAACAATATATCATTGATGTCAGTCTTGCTACTTTGAAAATGAATGTATTGTTTGAATTCATTCAATTTGCACCTGCCCCACTACTTGTCGGAGATCGATTTCCAATGCTTGATCGTTCTCTGTGTACGCAGAATTCACTTGATCTGATGAGTATTCCGTGACTAAAGGGATTAAAATTTGGGGGATTTTGTGGTTTACTGTAACGATTGATTTAAGATCAATTAGATTTCATATGTTTCCCTATTCCAGATGTTACGAAAACCTTCATGACATTATGGATATTTGTCCCTCAATGCAACGAAGCCCCGTGAAAAGATTTCTGTCGGAAGTTTGAGCTGCACTAATTTGTTTGAAGAGTCTGCCAGTCTTGTAAAACATCTTTCAAAACATTGTTTTTTACGCATAGCCAAAAGATTCGAGACAAATAATGATTCCATTATATCAGTTTTGTTACATGCTAATAAACCCATTGTGACATTTCAAGATTAACCTATTCGGGTGCGTAATGGATGAATTTTTCACGAGGGCATAAAAAAGCTGAACATTGTTCATTTTTACTTGATTTGTAAGACTAAAAAACCCTATTCTTTATCAAATCAATTTTTTTCCATATTTTGAAGAATAAAAATCAATGCCTAGTATCATTAGAAATTTACCCGGATGTGGATGATAAAGACAGAATTCTCAAATCCCATGGCCTATCCGCCTTCCCTGTTCAGTCATGCAATACGAATTAATTTCTGCGTTCAATTTATTCTGAGATGATGTCAGTGAGTTTGCTTGAAAATGTCATTCAATTATCGTTGTTGACAGAAAAGCCCCAGGACACTTTTAAAAGATATTACAAAACATATATATCGCAGCATTCATATAAAACCCCAGGATATATATGCACCAGGAATCTCAGGAGAGTTTTTAAAAGAGGGTACACTTTTTATTGACCATAATTTATTGGTTAGCAAATACCAACTATGAAAGAAACAAGAATAACCATCACCAACAGCACGAACTGATATAAGGGACTTGAGAGACGAAAGATGAAAAAAGACTAAATTACTAACTGACTACTGATATTAAATTACGTGGGAGAACATTCAAATTACAGGGAATATTACCTTGGAGTCCTAACATGAATTTTTGGTTATTTCTATCTTTTGGAAATGTGTTAGTGTTGGTATGGTCGATTTCAGTGAATATCTTTTCGACAGAGAAGCTTTTAAAAAAAGTTATTAAAAAGATGCAATGAAAACGATAGTTTATCCAAAAAAAAAAAGAACCTTTTGTCGTTACGTCTAATTATGTTTCGCCAAGGCATAAAAAAAACAAGCGAGAAGCTCCAGTGATATTTTATGTTCATTCATTATCTGTGTAATTATGTCTTCTAGCGTATACAGAGGGTTGACAAAATGATTTTTGTTCATTTTGTGTACATCATTTCTGTTTGAATGTACCCATAAGCATATACTAGATAGGATTTTCATTTATTAATGTATGTATGCATACATTTATCTGTCTATGAGCAAGTTTCTAGGTGGGAAAAAAAACGAGACATAGAAACAAATTTAGAAATATATGCAGGGACATACTGATAGTTTTTTTAAATATTCCTGTGTGTATCAGAACGTACATCTTTGTCTTTCTCTCTTTCTCTTCCTCTCTTTGTCTGTCCGTCTGTTTCTCCCTCTCTCTCTCTCTCTCTCTCTCTACATATATATATATATATATATATATATATATATATATATATATATATATATGTATGTGTGTGTGTGTGTGTGTGTGTATGTGTGTGTATGAGTGTGTGTGAGTATATAGATAGATAGAAAGATAAGGTCCGTCTACAAATGAACACAACTTTTGAAACTGCACTCATTTTTCAGGAAGTATGCACGTTGTGACAATAATAACAATAATGATAATGATAGCGAAAACAACAACAATAATAATAATAATAATAATAATAATAATAATAATAATAATAATAATAATAATAATAATAATAATAATAATAATTATAATAATAAAAATGATAATAATAATCAAGGAGAGAATAATAATAACGTTGAGGAGAGAAGAGATGTTGGCTGAAGACCTGAGGAGACTTATTGTCACTCAACCTTCAGCAATGACCACGGGGCAACCGGTGTGAAACTGTAAAGCGCAGTATTACTGTGGCCTATGAGAACTTAGAGAGAAGGGCTGGAGACTTGAAGAGCCTTGCTGTCACTCAGACTCCAGCGGTTACCACATTGCAAATAATAATAATAATGATAATAATTATCCTTACAGATACTTCCTTGAAATGACCGATGGCGCTTTGGAAACGACAGTAGGAATTTCGGACAATTGTTCGCAAACGTGAAAATAAAAGAAAAGACTATTTGTTGTGTTTACGTATGCATGGTGTCTGGAAAGCATTGCAACTTTGAATATTGAATATAGATAAACATCTTTTCCCCAAATCATGTCACTTGAGTGAAGTACTTACCATTTCTTTTTTTTTTTTTTTTCAATGTTTTTTCATGTTTTCATATCATGTGTGAGTTTTCTGGTTGTGATCATCAGTTGTTTACCCTCGAGCTCTTTTGGGGATTCGGGAGTATATATATATATATACATATATATATATATATATATAGAGAGAGAGAGAGAGAGAGAGAGAGAGAGAGAAAGAGAGAGAGAGAGAGAAGGGGGAGAGACATATGGTTAAACTGAAAATTCCATTACCCAACACTTGGTTATGAGATAAATTCTGATGGTAAATTTTCACTAGATAATGTTCAGTAATAATTACTACAAGACTAAAGACGGAGGCAAGAAAGAAGATCATGTTGAAAATCAAACATTTATGATAAGCTGAGGCAGATAATTGATACAACTTGCCTTTGAAGTTCCCACTCATCTGCTCATCTCCGGCAGATATTGCATATTCGGTTGTGCAGTTTTACGGTCTTTACGAACACCTCTTAAAAATGCAATTCCCTCCAAGATTGCAAGAGGCACCTACAGAAGTTCCATAATCAGGAAGATAAAAAGATCTGAGAGATCTGAATCATAGATTTCCCTTTACCTTGACGGAATATAGTAGGACTGATAATTAGGTTGTTCACTGAAGTTAATGTTGAAATCTAAAAGAAAACCAACCATGGCTGCCGACAACTATTCCTACTCTAACTGAAAAAGATTACTGCCATTTTTGGATTGTATATATAATAGATAAATACGCAGGTATATAAAACATATCAGCTTGCCCAATTGTTAAGAGAACTGATATCTGACCTTACAATTATATATATATATATATATATATATATATATATATATATATATATATATATATATATATATACATATATATATATATATATATATATATATATATATATATATATATATATATACATATATACATATGTATATATGTATATATATATATATATATATATACATATATATATATATATATATATATATATATATATATATATATATATATATATATATATATACATATATACATATGTATATATGTATATATATATATATATATATATATGTATGATGTTGATTTGCAACATAAACAAGTTAATGTTTCTGCCCTCTCTGGGCCTCATCAGGCAATTGATCATATGTGTTTTTAGATACTAGTTCATGGAATTTGTTGAGAATCTTGTGAGTGTACTGTGACTAGTGAGAGTTGTATATTTTGTTTCATTTTTTTGAGTAGTATTAATGTTTTTGATATTTGGCTCAGTGTTTATTGCTTATGTTGGATCAAGTGGATTATATATATATATATATATATATATATATATATATATATATATGTATATATATATATATATATATATATATATATATATATATATATATATATATATATAGATAGATAGATAGATAGATAGATAGATAGATAGATAGATAGATAGAATAGTGGGTATGTACTTATAACGAGGGGGAAAAAGTCGTCTCTAGTTTGGACTGGTTTTTGACTGGAATATTTGAAAAAAAAAGGAACCTTTCAATTATTTTTTACCATCAGATTAGCGCATATTCATCCACAAATTTAATTGCAAGTAAAAGGCATTTTAGATTAAACAGATTTGAGCATGCTCACCTTCAAGTTGATTGTTTGTCAGGATCAACTTTTACAATATGTAGCAAATTTGACTAAATAACTGACACTGTTTAGAAGGGCAATAGCTGAGGAAAACCTATCAAAAGAGAACGTCGAGTATTTTTGTAAGAAATTGGAACTAACCCATTCTTCCATACACTTGTCTATAATATTCTAAAATACTGGCGCACCCTAATAGGGGCCCATAAACCTGACGAACTTTTTTTATTACACAATAAATTCCATGCTGATAATGGATTGGTCTGCATAGAAGACGCGGAGGACGAAAAATGACGAAAAAAATGAGAAACATAATTACAGTTAAAAATCAATAGGACAAAAACTTCGACTGTAACAATATCAATAAGAAGATATTGATGTTTAGATTGACAGTGAAGATATTGAAACTGAAACGACAATGCTAATAGCGACAATAACGATTGAAAATGAGAAGCCAACATAATCTTGCCTTAGGAGATCGAGACCAGACATAATAAGTGTTATGAATGCCAAATGATGCATTCATACACAAATAGATAATATCACAATGACGCCAAGAAGAGAGAAAATATAATATAATGCATGATACGAAAAAAAAAAACAGAGTAAAAAATAATTGTTTGTACTCATTTGATCTTCACGCTAGTAACTGGTAAGCATCACAGCAGATAAAGTTGTCTCATTCCCCGAGCACTTTCCTAAGTATCTTAACTTATTTAGTAATAATGCCATCTTTATGGTTTCGATTCCTTTTCAGAATCTAATTTAATCCGACCCTTTGCAGGTTTATTTTGGATTGTTCCATGTGCATCAATAATTTTTACCCTCATATTCCTCATTCGACTCAATTCTCTTGCGAGATCCGAGTATTTTCAAGCTTTTTTTTATCCCGGGATCTGCTGGAATAGTGGTATCCTCTATCAAATTACCGTAGAGCATCTAGTAGCCCTACCAACCGGCTAAATTGGCCACGGATTCTCCTCATCTGTAATGTTTGTGTCTATCTGTATGTGTTTGTGTGTGTGTGTGTGTGTGCTTGTATGTGCGTCTGGACGGGCGCTGTTGGTCACATTCTTGTTGCTATAAACTTTGAAATTTGCATGAATACACCACTAAGCAACATTTCTAAAAGATTTCGGACAAGCAATGCCAAAATCCTGTGCTGATACTTTTTGAAAAATTTCAGATAAAATATTTATTATTTTAGATAATCCCTTAACAATTATATATATTTATATATATATATATATATATATATATATATATATATATATATATATATATATATATATATATATATATATATATATATATATAATTGTATCATCTACAGACAGCTGTTTCGTTGTTTTACAACTCTCCAATGTGGCTATAGACCATCCATTATCTCATCCAGTACCATGAGGTCAGATCGAAACCTTCACTTCAGACCCAGAGGCTGGCATCTTACCTCCGAAGTGGATCGTCAGTAAGGTTGAATTCAAGTCATATATCTACTGGTGCATACTTCCACATCCACCAGTGCTCTATTCTGAAGTTGTAAGACCATTGCATAAGTTTATAATGAACGAGTTACCTCACTCAAAGAGTGTTCAACCCTGAATAAGGGAGCGTTAATCATAATATATATATATATATATATATATATATATATATATATATATATATATATATATAAGATATATAATGCATGCATCATTGCTTTGCCAAATCCTAGACCTTTGCAAATTTCCCTGAGGATCATTACCTTCATTCAGTCCTGCCTATTTTTATATTCTTTCAGAGCAAATTTTAATTTTCAGCATTCCCCACTCTATCATAGGCGGTTTTATCTCATCTCTGCATGATC
>OY735219.1:28678585-28726085 GCA_963457665.1 Thysanoteuthis rhombus
GAATTTATATGCTTTTGAGGTACTTTAAGTCCAATTAAAATCAAATTTCCGATGGCAAAGATCATATGTAACACAGAATAGATCACTTATGTCATCAGTGGTGATATTTTGCCAATATTTAAAGTTGTTGGCCACAATCTTGAACTTGAGTCGCTGAAAATTAACATATTAGCACATCTTCTCACATCAAAATTGACTGGCTTTGCGAAGTCATCCAAGGTTTCTACTTTGGCCATGGAAAATTTTCTTTTGTGTCAAATTACAGTCTCTTATGTCTAAAATTATAGCTACAAACTTGGAGATATGGCTAGAAGTGAATAAAAAAAAAAAGACCTTAGGTGACCTCAAATGAATTCTAAGGTCAATTTCGCATTGCCTTCGACCTTCACCAAGAAAATATGCACCCATATGTCAAATATCATTTAGGTATGTACAAAACCATTGCAGAAATTCGAAAAATGTGTGGAAATGACCTGAATGAACCGTAATACCAAAGATACATAAATTTTGCGTGAGGGGACACAAGTTTTTTATGTATCAGAATATTTATTCCGTTTCAGCTACCCTGCAGCTAGTCTTTTCATGTGTACATCGTGTGAATAATTGCTTTTTTCATTGGTTGAGTTATGTAAGGAGAAATCAAAGAAAATATTTTCCTATATATTTTGAGGATTATTTCCCCAGGCAACACCGAGTACTCACACACACACACACACACACACACACACACATACATATATATATATATATATATATATATATATATATATATATATATATATATATATATATGTGTGTGTGTGTGTGTGTGTATGTGTGTGTGTTTGTGTGAGTGTGAGTGTGTGTGTATGTTTATAAAACAAAAAAGAGCAAAAATAATTAAAGGAAATTATTCATATGTATTCTATCCTATATAAGATCAAAAAGAATAACATATGTGAATATGTGTTAGTTAATTTCTTTGCTTCCATAACTGTTGATTTGAGAGGCATAACATATACAATAATCCTAAATCAATTATTTGTGCAGTAAAATTTTCAAGAAAAAAAATCCTTCAAATGTTTTTGTGACACTAAACATAATTGAATAGATAAATAGCCATTAGACATTTTCACGAAAAGAAAACGGAACTTGCCGATTTCTAACATTAATATTTTTCAAATAACATCGACTTCATTTGAATAGGACAAATGTATTCTTTTTGTACTGATTCAATTTGAGTTTATATATTCATATATATATATATATATATATATATATATACATATATATATATTGGGGGTGCATGTGTGAGTGTGGGTGTGAAGGAATGATTATATATAGATAATTTCTATCCTGACAGAATGTCTAAAAATCAAACGGAATTTACACGTATGATCTTCAATAGGAAATATTGCCAATGATTTAAATTGTTGTAAAACAGCACGATTCTTTATGCTATCAGTGTCGTTCCGTCAGAACAATGTTTATGATTACTAAACCAAATAACAAGAGCATATATCAATATCATTGTTATTACCATGATACATAGAGAGCTAGACTAGTCACTAATTACAATCGTGTACGAAATCTTGTTATCATTGTTTGCTGCCCACTTGCATTGATACGCAAGACTAAGCTTGGTAAATACTTTGGGAACCTTGCCTTGGCTTAAAGGCAGGACAACTAACCTAACAGAGCCTCACTATTGTGTATTAAGTACGATCGTCATGGGCTACACACACATTGATTTATTTCGAACTAAAAGATTAGTAATCATCTTTAAGTCGTCGCCGGGAAACTAAGACTAATGATTATCTATGTATTGTCGCAAGGAAATAATTAATAAAGACCGTGTGAGAGAGTTGAATCTAATAACTAAAATATGATGTGCATGTGTGCCTGCAGTATAAAGATAATCAGTGAGCTAATTCCTCGGCGGATGTCTACATTAATCTTTTTATGCTGGGACAAGCTAATCAAACACGTATAACCGATAAGTTAAAGTGTGCTGTGTTCTCTTTTGCTATGCATTAGCTCATATCTATTTACTATGATCATGCCTTAATAAATCAACAGATTCCTCCGCATTTTTGCAAGCTCTTATCAAATTTCGGTCTTTTAACATCCATCGTTGGACTTGGATCTATCTCCGTATCTGCCAAATCTTCCATCGCAACCACAATATCTTCAGAATATGTTTTAGTCGTTACGCTATCGTATTTTCTGCCGGACATGATTTTTGTATGATCTCTGGGAATCCAATCGGTGAGTTCTGGTGTCGAGCAGTTGACTGATTTCTTGCAACATTATTTTCCCATCGGCATTTGAGTTTCTAATTTATTTTATGATATCCCTGACTCCTGTTATCTACATTACTGTGCTGTCTCGTGATCTCTCCATGCGATGCTAAGCATGAACCTCTCATATGCACGTTGTATGGTTCTTTGAGAGCCAATATTTTTGTTGGGTTCCATGTTTCGGTTCGATGAATGTGCGACCATCGGGACGATGCAACGGTCGTAGGCCCTAATTTTCAAAACTAATTGGATCATTTTTTATGGTGAGTTTGCTGTACCAAAAGCTTGCAAACATGGGTGGATCCCTGTTTGATTTTTTTCTTTTGAGGAGATCTGTCGACCAAGATAGTTATCGTGGTCTGCTTCCTTCAAATCTTTGTTTTCAATTTCGATCTCTGTCTTTTTACTCAATATATTTGTTGCACTTGACATTCGTCTCACTGGAGGTCACAATAAACTTATTTCTTTCTTCATTCAATTTGTTTAATATTATCAGGAATTCTCGAAGGTTCCCGGCAAATAGAACATCAACAAAATCAACAAATCTGAGGTTAACACAGCATTAACTTCCTGTTTTCAATCATAAACGTTATTATGATCGTATTCCATTTCTTATCTCGATGAATTCTAATTCGATTTGAATCTTTTATTCAATTTACAGAAATGGAAGTTGTTATGGATTTTGTTTATTGCCATCGCTTAAATCTGTAAGACATAACATCCCTGTTTTTAATTTCAAACATCATCAATTATTTGGAGCGTTTGTTTCCACAGATTCTCTTATTTCTGTTTATTTTCACGGCGGTTTTAAAATCAAAAGTAGAATTTTACCGTTCACAATCGGAATAACCATTTTACAATGTGCTATATAAAATCATTTTGAAACTGGAAACAGGAAGTTAATGATGGATTTGCTTATATATGAAGAACATATACTATACTTTGATCTGGTACGAAAGGTCCTCAAAGGTGCATTGCAGCCAAGACCTCACTGCTCTAATAGTACCGATATTGCATGCTGAACACTTGGAACTAATTTTGTTCCGCCTTTTCATAAGTGTATTATGTAGCTTGGTACATAATGTTTCCAAGTTGTTGCATATGTTATGCAGTAGAATTGCTCTGATGAGTCAAGAAATAATTTTTTGAATGGTTCCAAACAGTTCCACTTTCTATTCATGATATATTAATTATGTTAAGAATTGTTCTTTATATATAGCGAGACCAATTAGTATCAGATATAATATGGGCGGTAAGCGGGGCTGAAAGGTAATTAACAGGCTTGAATTGTTACCGTTAACTGCCATTGTTTTTAATACAATATCTGCGGCAAGAATACAAAGACGGAAATGGCACCCTTCAAAATGGACTTATCAGCAAAAACAAGTGGAAAAAATATGCTCACTTGGAAATCGATGATTGAAGCTGAAGGAGGAATAGAGAGGAGAGAGTCTGGGGTACTGTAGGCAGTACATAATGCTGAAGTTTGCAGAGAATAAAATGGAATATAAGAAAGTAAAAAGTACACTATAAATTCAATAGAATTGGAAGTAATAGAAATTGGCTTTTTTTAAAAATCCGACACAATAGAAGAAATGGGAGAGAAATATACGAGTCGGAAAGAATGGATGATTAGGGAAGAGTGAAAGAATAAAAGGCAGATCTTGTTAGTCACTCAAAAGAAGCCATCATGTGACCAACATATTTTCGAGCTGCATGTCGTGTTTGGGGTGATCAATCAAAAAAATATAAAACACAGGTGATCAGATTATGCGTTACTTCCGTCGCCTTTTATAGCTAAAAAAAAGAATCATTTTTCAGAAGACAACCGTGAATGTCGCTAGACATTAACTAATGGATCAATTTATCATAAACTTACATCATTAATTGATCCCCGCCCTGCTAATAACCTATCTAGGAGGTGATATTCTAAAATTAAAAAACAAACAAAAAAAATCAATTTATTTGACATGAATACGGAATAAATGTTGAAATTCTCCAATCCCCTCAATACATATACATATACATAGCCAGTCACCCAACCAGTCGGCCCAGCCAACATCGAAACTAAAGAAAACCTATTTTGACAGCTTTGTCACTGCTTTAGTTGACAGTATCAAGTAGAGTTGATGATTACAAGTAAAGTCACATATGAATCCAAAGCATCTAACTTAACCAAGAGATTGAGAACCATGCAACGAGCAGGGGAGAGAACCATGCTCAACTCAACATGGAGATATCACAAGATAGCGTAATAAATTATAAAACAGAAATCTGAGATATCATAGAATCCATGAAAAAAAAAACTCAAATGACAATGGGATGATGCAAGAATGGCAGACAACCACTGGACATGACGATGCACAACATGGATCCCCGGAGATCGTACGCGGAACTGTTGCTGATGATGATCTAAAACTAGATAATAAGAGACAATAAAAGAAATAATATATGAGGAATGAATAGATATGAAATTTAAAAAAAAAAAAAGGAAGTAGTGAAGGAGTGAATATGGCTGGAAGAATAACGATGAAGGAATGTGAAGGAAAGAAAGGATTAAATATTTGATGGATTGCAGCGAAACAAAGTGCAAGAGAAAGGACGAAAGGAAAAGTTTTGGGACAGAGAGGCTTTGTACATCAGAATGACTGAAGTAGTTAGATCGCTGTAACAGGAAAGAATAATTGATGAAATCAAGATTGATTCGTGAACAAACAAGCAGGACAGATGTATACATTCTATTTCTTTCCCTCACTCTGTCTGTCTGTCTGTCAGTCTGTCTTTCTACCCGTCTGTCTCTCACTTATTTTCTCCTTCCCCCCCTCTCTCTCTCTCTTTCATTCTCAATGTATTCAACATCTGATAGATGTATATAACCCAGTGAAGAAATTCGATAGGATCTCGCCACTTCGTTGACGTCAACATTACGCATGAATAGCTGACGTTCTGAAAATTGATTAACACCATCACATACAAGTATAGTGTGTGTGTGTTATGTTTTTGCGCATGTGTGTGTATGTGTGTGTGAATGAATGTGTGTGTGAATGAAACCAGTGCAAAACGTTGATAAAAGTATTTATATTCTCGTATCACTTCTTTTTTCCATTTTACAAAATTATACTTTAATTTGTAGGTAGCATAGTTCATGAATATTGTTTAAAACAAACCCGCTTCTTGTCGAGTTATATCAATAGTAGAAAATCACATAAATAATGCACCAACGTTTCAAATATTATTCTGGAATAAACGAGAAAAATTGTCTCATTTTTCTTTTTTTCTGGATAAAATGTCTGGTTATAATTAGCTAAAAAAAATCGCTTTCGTCGTTACGTGTTGAAGTTCTTCTTATGAACAGATGCAAGGAGTGTGATTCAATTAGCGAACAGGCAAGCATCCATATGTCAATTTATCCATCAATCGTTTTATTTTTAGTTCACTTTGCCTGTGATTTAGTGTTTATAACTACCCAGGAAATTGATAGACAATTAGAAAAAAAGATATATCGATACGTAAAGCATACAGTATGTTCTCCCTTTATACAAGCAGACTTACGATATCACCACACATAAAACTAAATACGTTTTACTGGACGCTGCTAGACGGCTCTCTTTACAGCAGTTAATGACCGTGACAAACCAATTCTCATAAAATCTAGAACGAATGGATATCCATTTTTTTATACTCCAATCTCCAGATGATTTTTATAGACGACTAACATGACAAAATCGGCTTTATTTATCTGCTTCCTTCACCTGAATGTGCTAATATGACACAAAGTCGGGTTTAATGTGGTGTCTCATACGCTTACGTGTTGGTAATGGCAAAAATTGCCCAGTATCCGTTGCTTTTTCCGACAAAGGCTATGACCTTCCCTTTTCAGTTCAATGCAGATATGTTGCCTCATTTGAACAAAGCACATCAATGTTATGCTCCCGGAGACAAGTTCATTGTTAGTTATTATTGCCTCACCAAAATGGTAATAGAGCAACAGGGTTAAGTTTGATGTGGCGCCTCTCTCGGTTACGCATGTTTGGAGGCAAAAATTGCCAAGTTCACTGTGACCTCTTCTGCAAACACATTGCGGTGACTCACGGCCTTCCTCTTTCAATGCAGTGGGAAAACGCTGCCCCGCAGTTAAGATCACTTGGAGCCAGACACGTTCCATCAATTTTGAGTCTTGTTCCACCTGCAAACAAGAAAGAGCTGTTGCTGGTATTAATTCGGCACATTTAAGGGCAAAAGTGAGACTCCACGTGTGTACATATCGGGTTGAGACAAAAATTACCCATGACCTTGCTTCTTATGGCGCAAACGGCTCAGGGCGACGGATCGACCTTCTCTTTGGAGCAATAGGAATCTCAAGGCTTGAATTGTTCCGCTAAACATGATTCAAGGCTGTTCTGACCCCGAAAGACGGAGGATCAGGCATATGCATGGCCAAGTCAGCCTCTCTTGGTCTTACAGTGAGTGTCTCTTCCCTCTGAATTAGAATTCAACTGAATGAAAATGGAACACATACTATTATTTTGATTACATCCAGACTTTGAAAATATCAAAAACCTTTGAATCAATCAGGAACAACGCTCAAGAAATTGCCGCATCATGCCGATTTTAGACGCGTCTGCAATGCCAGAAGTCATGAAAAAGGGAGAAAAAACAAACAAACATTGTAATCTCTCGATTTGCCGAGATCACCCAATTACTTGGTAACACTGTTCATGGATTATTTTGCTTACCTTACATCTTACCTACTAGAATCCGACGTAGAAGACAGACAGAAAAATACAAGAATGCTAAGATAATAATAAGATAATCAGTAAATCTTGAAACTTGTTCACTCAGCGACATATGGCACATATATATTCAACCATTGACAGAAGATATCTGGATACATTGGCCAAGCAAATGTAGCATAATGCATTCCATTAGTATAGACCTTAAAGTGCATTCTCAAGATGATGCCTACAGAACATTACTGCTAATCTACTCTACGTGTATGACTCAAAGTTAAGAATATGTTGTGACTGCAAGAACAGAATGGGGAATCAGTTGAGACATAAGATAAATATAACCTAATTTCTTCTAAATCCGATCCTGAAATAAGTAACCAGGAAACGTCTGAAAGCTATAGATAGTGTTGCTTGAGTAATCTCACTTGCTACAATCTGGAATCTTCTGAGAACACAGATATGTCTTCCAGTCAGAAGTATTGGTGAATGTATTAGATTACATATTTGTACTGTCCTCACAAAGATCCCCACCTTGCAAGCCTTTAGCCGAAACGCCAGTCTGTCCAATGTGGTGTGATACTTACCGTTAAAGTACACATAAGATGACAAAATGCCATTAAAAAAATCAGTATAATATCCTGTGCAAATAGGGATATTTGAAGAAAAGGGTACTCAGAAATGGGCCGGAATACAATAACTGTATCTGGTTATATAATAAAAAAAGCATATATTTTGAAAATGCCGTGTTGAAAAAGAATTTCGTCTCGATTCCTATAAAAATATGATTGTATTCGTCAATCAATTCTCTGACTGAACGTTGTCGAATGTATCAGACAGTAGACCTCTGTTGCAGTTACATAGAGGTTTACCTTGTTGATCATAGGTAGGAACACAGTTTGGTCAAATACACAATATTGTTAACCGACGGTGTACATAGTAATTGATAAACGCAATCGCTTAGCTATAAAGATATCCACAGAAATGTCTCCGAAAAAAAGCCGCAGCTCAATGAATATATAAGTATTCCTAACTCAAGAAATGTTTGCTGTTTGTAACTTTCCAACTCGTACAAAAAGAGGAAAACTAAAAGTAGTGTTCAGTATTTGTTTCGCTTCAAGTCGTTATAAAGGCACTTCCCACTCTTTCTCCTCCTCAGACGGCCCTATATCCTGTGCCCCCATCACACTAAACTCATCCTATGATACCATCATCACCAATATCACTTTTTTGGAGACAGGAATTGCTAAGAAAAAAAAAGGTTTCCCGTATAAGTTAATGGTAATTGTTTCGTGCATATGAAAGGTTTCTATCGGATTGCTCTACTTTTGGAATAAAGCAGATATTGGACAGATATTATTGGACATTTGCGGTGACTCATGGGTGATATAACGCCCGTACTCGTGTATACGTCGAATTTTTGTGATCACATTTTTTACTTATAGATCATTGAGGCTAAGATATACATGAGTAAAAGCTGATATCCGTGCATCTTTAGAAGTAAGATATATTGTCAATTTTATACGATCACAAATGTTACAGTTCTTCGATTTTCTGACAGAAATAATGGCAATTGCATTTCAGTACAGGTTTTTACAGTAGCTGCAGATTATTTATTGGCAGTTACTGAAAAGGAAAGCTGGTCATTCTTTGAGGATGAAGACACTTTTGGTGGACTTTAGGCCCGTGGTGAGCAACATTATAGTACCATTTCCAACGCCAGGGAAAATGTGGGAAGTATCTTTGTGCCTGGGGATATGTTCCCTGAATCTCGCTTCATCCCCAAGCGATCTCATGATTAACAGATGCGGTCGGTCAAGCTGACACTTTTGTTTCGAAAAACTACAGACCACAGTTCTTGAACAAGTGACTTCATTTTTCTGAATGTAGTCTGTTCCTATTAATGTGATGCGATTTTACTCTGCTTACTGAAAATTTCGATTTTAACAATGAATACTTGTTTTTAGAGAGGATTGTCTAAAAAAAACAACCAGAAGCTACTGATCACAATTCCTAGATGTGATATACTAAATTTGAAATGTAGCAGGAACAATGCAATGGATGTTTTGTTTTTGTTTTTTTAATTTTGATTTTCGGTCTAAAATGTGCATGCACAGTTCTCATGAATCAAAACTCAAAATTTTCTGCAATTAACTATTTTTTCTCTCTGTGTGTATTTTCGGATGGAGGAACAATCTGCAAGGGACATCACTCCTGGACTTCCTCTCCATCTCCAAAAAAGCCGGTCACGTAAAAATCTCTTGACAAGAAGGCACATACCTGAATTTTGGAGCCAGGGGCTTCCTTTTTGGGGAGAAGATCCTTTATCTTGGTGTGCAGTGGTGGTTTACCAAATTTAAAAAAAAAAACTTTTTGTTCCCAAGTTTCAACAGGTGCACCTAATCATATCAACAATTAAGCCCCGTAAATACAGCAACAAAATTGTCCAGAAGAAACTGATCAGTATCTGGTGTAAACATACTAAATTTGTAATCTAGTTATTCAATGGGACTGTGAGATGTCATTTTGTTGATCTTTGGAAATTTCGATTTTCAAGTCCCAAAATATGCATGTGTTGTGCATCCAAAGCTCAATCCAACCCGATATTAATCAACCAGAATTGACATTTTTAAAATATTTCTTAGTATTTTTGAATGGAGAAATATTTTAGAACTATCTTGGGGTATCAAATGTGCATGGACTTTGTTAAAAATGTGCTCATACATAAGTCCAAAAGCCAATTAAGAGAGCACACAACCAAGCTAACTATACTGTCTCGAAAGGTGATAGTGTATGGACCCACACGAGAATTGTTGCCCATCCTCCTATCAGGAATATTTTGGAGATATTGTGTAGTCTATGTTGGGGGTGGGGCTTCGTGGTCTGTCGAATTTTATGGTATCTTGAGGGATAGGTAAGACCATTGAAACATAGAGAACAGTACTGATAAAGAGTGTAAGTTTATTCAAACTATAACCATCTTTTCAGGAGTCTATCCTAAAAATATAACCACAAATTAACTTATCATTTCATGTACGGAAGAACATCAGTCTTAGATCTAGAGATATTTTACATGAGTGAAAATTAAATCTTTTTCCATATTTGTATATAATTCCATGATCCCCATTTGGCTCTTATTGTTTTTATGGAACTGAAATGTTGCACAAGCGTTTATCAAAGAATAAAATACTTATGTGTGCAAGAGGTTATTTTAAAATCAGATTTTCAGATAAAAATATTCTCTCAACCTGATAATTCATTTTGATTAAATTCTGTGGACGATAGGAAAGGCTCAGAGAAATGATTAACGTCATGCAAAAACTGTCAGTAAACTGTTGAGAATGAAATAAAATATGTAGTAATTAGTAATGAGGCTTATCGATTATTGTATGGAAAAATATGCTTTTCTAATCATGTTGAACACGTGCAAGACTGAACATTTCTACACCTTCTTACAGTTAGATTACAGAAGTGTCAGCATACTTTCTCGGGGCAGGAATATTCGAGTTGTACAGGTGTCTGCAATTAATCCTGGTAATACTGGTACAAGAAATAAAACACTTTGCTTAATCTTTTGCATCTACTGTTGATCAATATAAATACTGTAGGCTCATGAAAGATGGAAGTATTTCTATCTCAGTCCAAATCTGACTATGTAGTTAATCATCTCCTTATCTCTATTCTCTTATTAATATATCTAAGTTTATTTCCTCTCACAATCACACTAACTCTGTTTACTTTGATAATTTGATACTTTAAAGAGAGTAATAAGGAATGCTATTAAATTCGTTCGATTCTATTCTAGATTGACTTGAAAAGAAACGATGTTAAATAATTAACACTAGTAAAAATCAGAATCTAATGCTCTTTAACATTTCTCCTTGCACGCAGCAATTATTCCTTTAAATCAGGTCTTTTCCTTCGAATATCTTACCTGGCTTTTTAAGAAAATACTGTAGATGTTTAACAATTGAGTGGTATTGAAACATCAGTCCTGTTGATCTTAAGAGTTTGAGAATCGTACGACCAAATTTTCAAAAAATAAAATCTCTCCGATAGATATCAAATGAGACAAAGATTAGATAGACTCTAGAATAGAAAAAAAACAAACGTGTTAAAGACAATCAAATTCAAGGTTCCAATCAGGTATATATCACTGGAGATTTTTCAGACCAATTAGTAACCACTAAATTTAGTCAGGCGTAAGCCATAAATAACAAGAACTGTTCAACGATCAAACTTACTATACAATAGTAATAGTCAGCTACACAAGCTCGCTGAAGATTACCCGATGCCGAGGCACTTGAAGTACATGTCTCATTCCCAAAGCAAATTATGAGGAATGCTCTGTGTCAAAAGACCCTCAGGACTGAAAATCCACTTACATGGGATTAGGTCAATTTATCGGGATTAAAGTAACATTGATATCATATTAGTAATCATGAGGTGCCATGGCATTGAAGAGAAAGATTTTAAGCCTGATTCTGGCCTCTGGGGATCAGAGTATCTGTAATGCTGAGAAAATTACCAATAATCTTGATAGCTTTATAATTCATATTCCAAATAGCATCAAGCTCGCAATTTTGTTTTGACCAATAGAAAACGTGCCAGGGGAAAGTGTAGTTTTTATCATTGTATGTTACCACTGTTAAATTGCAAAAAGGATACAAAGTTGGTAAATGATAACAAACTACCATGTTAAACAGTCATTTCAATGCTCTTTATTTAAAAAGGGTAAGATGTTCCATAAAATATATGGTAGCCAACAGTGGTTGTTCTACTTTCGTCATTAGCAGACATTGCAAGCGTCTAGTTTCAAGTAACTTTATTCAAAAACATTGTTTTTTGTTTTTAAATAGAAAACTATCATATCAATTTTTTTATCAGGTTAACCGAAGCTTTTTTACTGGGACGATAATTCTCTTGTAAGTTCTTTTTATTTTTTTCGTCAGAGGAAGGGTCTTCAGTTGTAACAGCTTTAATTGTAATTAGCGCTTTTGATAATATTTTGACATCTGTCACGTCAGCATGCATTTTTACTCGGCTACATAAAAAAAACTGCCTGAGATTTTGCTACAAAATTGTATTAGGAGGGCTTCGTTTTGATGAAATCATTGAAAAATATCGATTTGATTCCATTGTGACGATTGACTTAGCAACATGATTTCTCTTGTAAAGAGTGCAAATGCTGTTTTTTTTTCTGTTAATTGAACTAACGAAAAGAAGGATCAACAAGTATTAGTCTTCCCTATAGTAATCTGTGGAGTTGAAACATGGTACCTAACCAGAAGATTGGATCTCAAACTATGTACCGTGTAATGTTTTTGAGAGGGGATCATGTTTTACGTAATATGGAGAGTTCATGGGACTGTTCAATGTATTAGCAGAAGAAAAAAGTAGCAGAGATATAAAATCAATTAAAAAACTCAAAGGGCGATTTGAAGCCATATTACACGAAGGTCAGACAACCGCTAAACATCACAGTTCACAGAGTGGGTCCCGAGATATCATATGCAAAATTGTTGCCTGCGGAACGTACAATAATGTGACATGATACTCCGGAGATATTGGCGCCACGACTCCAACAGCCGTTAGGTCTGGCAAATCTTAGAGGAAGTCTAAAAAAATCGGACGTTGACGATAATTGTGTTGGTGGTGATGATTGTTTGAAAGTTTTTCTATTCACAGTCTTGTGTCTTTTGAACAAACATTTTATATTATATAAGTTTAAGTTTCAGAACTTTAGTACCAATAAATCATTCTACAAGAGCACGTTATCTGATAAAGTAAAATTTGTACCGCCACCCTGACCTATCCTGATTAAAGATGACAAATAGAAGAGACTTCTTCATCATCAGTAAGTCATGTTGTCGATCTTTTTTAGGGATAAGCCAGTTGTCTGTACTTCCCTTCTTAGGAATTGGCGGGTGGAGAGATCTTGTCATTTTAAAAAAAAGATTGGAAACTATCTATGCATTCATTTTTAAAAATTTTTCCGCTTTGTGTCTCCTCATACGTCACTTTTATCCTCTATTGTTGTACACTGTTCCTTATCGATACTTATTCGTATATTTTTTTTTCTTCCAATTCTTACGAGATACTCGGTGCACTCTTTTTTTTTATCCGCGATCATCTTGATATTGGTGTTTTTGTTCTGGCAAACAAAAGAACCTCTATAGGAATGAACAAAGACCGAACGTCAGCAAGAGAAAAGGAATCGCTTTTCTTTATTTTTTTAAAAAGTAACCTAAAATAAAAAATCATTGCAACAACAATGCAAGGAATGGAAAAGACTAATAAAGAGCCTTGGAGAAACTCGAAGACGTTATACCTACAAAAAAAGTATGCGTACTCAAAAGAACAATTTCAGTGCTTGTTAGTGGAAAATGTTTGAGGATCAACCTACAAAAAAAGCAAGGCCCAGGTCATGTGCTGCGATAATTGGCACGTTTCTTGGTTTACCCGCAGGAAGTAGGTTCCTGAGAACTCCACTGTTGAGGCATTAAAAAAAGCGATGGAACAGTATTTCTCTTTACGTTTGAACTAATACGAAAAGGTCACCCAGAGAGTTACAGTTGTAGTAATAATAAAAATTACGACTTGCGGGTACAGTCAATAATAATGATGAGACTATTCATTTTGTGTTCTTTACTTCGTTTCTGCTTACTCACGTTAGATTTTCATTTGATGGTCCTCTGGCTAATGTACTAATTGTTTAACCAAATTTTATGGGTAGGGATTTATTGGTTTTGTGAAGTAATCGTCTAAACTTTCATTCGCTCTAATAATGACATTTAAAATGGAACATATATTATTAAAAGCATGTGCAGAAACTGATGAGATGTCAAACTTTAAATGGTATATTTAGCATATTAACAGATTGATATTCCAAAAGTGATAATTTGATATTTATCTATGAAAACGTGTGCCTAAAGACCTGTTTTACTGAGGATTTGTCCAGGTTCAAAATTAATAATTTGATCATTATGTTGGTCAGTAAAGCAACATATTGAGATTTGTTAATAGGTAGAAAAAAAATTAGTAATATGGTAGTAATACGCTTGCTAAGAAGTAAAATTTGATGATTTATCACTAGATATAACTATTTTTTATTTCGATTTTTTTTCAACGAATTAGACACTCAATCTGCATGCTATTCTATGGAAGTTGAGGAGAAGAGGGTTGAAGGTGAGAAAGATTTTGTGAAAACATTACTTGCAGAAAATTACTATTAAATGATGCTCACAAACGTAATCCAAATAAAACCTTCAAACTCGAAGAAGCTGTATGTTTTGTCACCATATGTCACGAGTCAAAACTATTCTGACTGATTTGCATCTCATGCTTTATTTTGGTATTTGCAAACACCATTTGTAAGGGTACATTGAAGGAACGTTTTGAATGCGATGGAATTCCTGTTGATGACCAGCCATGATCTAGCTAACCTTCAACGAGATTTAAATGACAAAAATCTTAAAAGAGATCGCAACACAATTAACTTCCAATGATTGGTTTTTTGGGGGTTCATACCCGTCGATGTTAATAGAAGATTTGAAAATTAAAAACGTTTCAGCAAAATTTGTTATACGTTTGCATAAAGAGGACGATACAACAGTTGGAATGAGCGCAACGATTGGATGTAGCAAGTTCAAATTCACCTTTAGTTTCTAACCAAATTTCTGATCGAGGATGAATGTATAATTCCGGATATTTTGGGCATCGCCCAGTATATACGATATAAGTACTTTGTTAATGATTTTATTTTTGATTCGTTGCATGTAATTCCACTCAAGAAGAGCAGTGGGGAAAGGATTTGTATATTTTAAGAATTGAAAGAAGTTTTATTGACAAAAAATCTATCATACCATAATGTGAATTCTCCATATGCTATTTGCAATATGAATAGGTTGAAAATCAGGATAGAAGGGATCTCCAAAGGCCAACAAATGATGTAATTATCACTGACAGAATAGAGCTATGACATGTGTAATTTGAATAGATTTCGCGATATATATGCATTGAAAACACTTTACATTTGAATTGCGAATTATTCAATGATAGAAATGCATAGAAAATCAGGAGAAAAGACGTTATTGACAGAGTAAGGCTCCCATGATCAGTTCTTGATCATTTTTCCTGTAGTGTTGCATTGAAAACTAGGAATAGATAGATTGACAGCGATCAGCAATGGACACAGACGTGATTTACAAAAAGAACTATCGGACGTATGATGTAAATACAAGTTAGACAATTTCACCGTAGAAACACATTTAAATTTGGGGAAAGAGGTCAAAAATAAGCATATATATATATATATATATATATATATATATATATATATATATATACATATATATATATATATATATATATATATATATATATATATATATATATATATATATATATATATAATGTGAATGCATCTTAAACGACTTCACCGTAGGAACACATTTAAAATTGGGGAGAGAGGATTGTCATTGGTCAGAAGTGTTATATATATGTATGTATATGTATATAGTGTAAATGTAATCAAACAATTTTACTTGAAAAACGCATTTAAATTTAAGGATAGAGGATTTTCACGGGTCAGAAGTATAATAAATACAATATAAACGCATTTCTAATCACTTCACTTTCGTTAGGACCAAATTCCAATGTATTAAACAGATAAGTGTTCTCGTACGATTAATTTGGGGCATTACAATATCTATTTTCTCTTCATCCATATTTTCCTTTTGTAAATCATTTCCAATTAATTCAATGACATGAAGACGGATAATATTAGTTGAAGAATTCATATAATGGATATGTGATGGAGCAGAGGTGATGAAGTTGAATTTTACTTACTTGCTGATATATTTCATATCCAGAAGTAGTGAAGGGAAAATCTCTCTTGGGGTTTGGAGTTTTATCAAACTCGAAATTTGTCGATTCTATTTTACCATCGAAACGAGTTGACAACAACAAAAACAAGAACAATTCTCATAAAAATTAGAACTTTAAACCGATGTGTAAAATCCATATTCATCTACGGTAATTTGAACTCATTTACAACTGATTTCCAGAAGACTGATCAACAGAATGAGCCACACTGAAATAGATCAGATGTTAAGGAATATTTACAATGGATATAAAGGGCTTATTTCATTCCAGTAAGTACACATACATATCTTATTTAATAAATATACGATACAAAAGTTGCAAAAAACATCTTCCGTTCGAAGTTTGACCCAGTAATAGCCTGTGCAGTTTTGTTGATAGCTATCTGTTAGGAAAACGGCCTCTGTTAGGACGAAGTCTTTCTTCATAATCCTTTGCATAGTATTATATGATATGAATAATGCACTCTGTGATGTTCATCTCCCCATCAAATAACATGCAATATGTTAGAGTTATATAAGACCAGCCGTAGATATTAATCCCCGAACAGAGACCTATATTGTTACATCCAACGCTGTTTACTCACTCTCAGAGAATAATAGTCTTACTCAAGTCATGATTTTTTTAAAAACGACCAATGATTGAGAAGTTGAATAATCTCAAAAGAAATATGATTAGATATTCTCCATAAAATGACAGGAGTAAAAAAGATTACTTCCAAATCCATGAAAAATAATGATCCGGTTTTGACAATAAAACAGTCATTTGTTCCTATGCTTCAACCTTACATTATTTTTCCCATCTATTCAATTTTTTTTGTCATTGAGGGAAGAAAAAAGGTAGAGGGAGAGAAAGAAGCATGATTGCGTTAATTATACTGCCATGACCTGTTTCATTGCTCCAAAAGCAGTAAATGGCCAAAAAACACCAAAATTGTATAAGATTTAATTTCAATAAAAAAAACATGTTTCATTCGTGAAGAAATAAAATGACAAAAATCCTAGCATTAAAATCAATTCCTTCCTTCTTTAAAATCGAAGATTGGCAAGGAATTGACTTCTCTGACCTCGAATAATCTTGAGCGATGTGGGATGTCGATTTTTATTGATTGTCAATACCCAATATTAGGTCATTGTGGTTTTCGTGGAGAATTGTAAAAACAAGCAAAAGGCTCAAATATTAGTATACATTAGTTTTTGGATGTTTTGTTCTGCCCCACGGCTACTTGTTTTTACTACGTCCCTGTACATGTAGTCTTGCACTTTTCCCCAGATAAGCAAAGAAATAGTTCATTTCTCTTTGGCTCCCTGTGCATAAGTACGTAAATGCGTAAGTGTGTCTTCTCTTCTACATCTCCTCTCTCTCTCTCTCTCTCTCTCTCTCTCTATATATATATATATATATATATATATATATATACATATATATATATAAATATATATATGTACATATATATATATATATATATATATATATATATATATATATATATATTGTAGTGCATTATTTTATTCAAATCAGAAGTAATCGATATATTAATCATAATATAAAACTAGCCTAGTAGGGAAATCCATGTAATATAATCTATTTTGGTTGATCTGGTGTTCTAACAAAATCTTTAAAATAACTTGATCAAACCTAAAATTAATCCAACACTCTAAATAGATGATTCAAGCAAAAAACACATCTCAGTTTATTTCTCTCAAATATATATATATATATATATATATATATATATATATATATATATATATATATATATATATATATATATATATATATATATATCGCTTGCATTTTGTTCAGCAATGGTCACTAGATATATTGGGCAACCCGTTATTTTAGGGGACATTGAAATAGAAACAAAAGTTTTCTGTAGACCAAATCAAAACATGTATAATTTTCCAGCCTTCTAGCTGCATTGGTGCAGCCTGTACCCATGCCCATGACACATGCATACACAGCCAGCCGTCCAGCCAGGCAACAAGCAACAAGCCAGCTCAATATGAAAAAACTTGGAATTCGAATGGATAATGCATGACCTTTTATCATTCGAAACTTATTAATGCAGTTTGATTCAGATGAATCAATGCATAATGCACCTTATGAATGAAGTTGCATATTGTTCAGCAATGGTTAAAAAGCCCGTCCATTGGGTTCAATAATTGTATCATCAATCATATATTGAATTGGATACAAAACCGGGTTCCCAACAGCCCTGTCCTTGTGCCGCACTCAAGTCAAACTTTGTTAATACAAATACATAATTGAATGGGATAATCGAATAAACCAAAGCAAATTGAATTTGAGTATTTCCGGAGAAATTTCAAACCTAAATTAGCAGGTTGAAAAGAAAACGGCTGAGATTGAAACAAAGGGAAACACGAATGCTTTAATTTCTATTGGTTGTTCCGAGGGAAATAGACTCTTTCACTTCAAAAAGAGTTTTAATTTTGGCATTGCATTGAAAAGTACAATTTTAACATTTTCATACGTGGCATGACTACGTATGATTAATTAGGCAACGTTCCGCAACTTTTCAATTAGTAATTGAATATTTTAATGCACATTTTGAGATGAAAGTTGGTGCTGGAGGGAATGCACGCTAAATTACTCGGTGCTTTGATGAATACACGAGTCAGGTAATTGGTGTCTGCATTGTGTTACATGAGTGGCTATGACAGCAAATTCACTACGATAATTTAAGCATTTTATGTTTACTTATCATCCCTCTCTCTGGGCTGCCTCTGGCTTTTTCGCTTAGCATTTCCTGCTACACTTCTGAAGTTATATGGATTCTCATTCTTTTTCCTTTCAACCACTTGGAACAGGGATATTTTTATGTGGCGCCTTATCGACAAACCCCAACGTCGGCCACACCATTACTAAGAAATGCCTTTCATAATATCTTGTCAGCCGCTCCAGGACATATATTGCTTTTACTGACTTCATCGTCGTCCAACGTCTGGAATGGTTGTCCATTTTATAATAAGACTAAGACCCAGCACAAATAAATTGATAGGGATATTCCTCACCAGTCAATCTAAGATAGCCATTGTTTCAAGTACTTACATATGCATCAACAAATAGTCTGGAACGACTGTCCGATATACTGCTGAAACAAAAGTCATAGGACACAGAAATGACTCACAAGCAATCCCCTGAACCTCTTCCGAACCATTATTGCTTTCATTGCTTTCATCACTATCTACGAAATACATCAAATCACTAAGATATCAACTCTTAGAATAAGAAGTCGAAGAAAAAATATTTTCATGAATCATTTTACCGTTTGATTTAGTGATTTTTCCTGAATTAATTTCTCAGATCTATTTCCTGCGAGATATCTCGTCAACCGCTCAAAATTGAGGAAGGAAGGGAAGAAAAAAAATTCATGTATACCTTCTTTTTCAGGTTTATAGTTGTTACTTTTTGTCCTTCTTGTACCTTTTCTTACTGCTGCCTTAGAAATTTACATCCTTGTAAAGAACATACAAATGCTGTATTAAACATACAAATAATAGCAATATTTGAGAAAATAGTCGCCGTTGTATACTTCAACCGACATATCCCATTTATCGAGGAGAATAGCACGAATAGCCGATTGTGATTTGAGACTTCTGCAAAAATACAATATGTATCAAAGTTTACTGGGTCATTTTCCCACATTTCTTGGGAAATCTGTTGTAAATAATACAAATCCAATAGATATAAGTTCCTGATTTTTCATTCCTTTCATCTCTCCTTTGATACTTCTTTATCACAATGTTCAAATCGATTTACAGTCTGCAACATTTTAACAGGCAGTATGCCGGTCTTCGAATTCACTTCCTTCCCTTCTTTTTCCTTCACGAATTCACCAGTACGATTTTATACTATTTGTAAATGTGAAATGGAGTCAACACAATGCAGATAAATCTACATCTGAATCGGATACTAAATTGTTGAATGATTCTTATTGTTAATTTTGTATTTGCAATGTTTTATTAGAGAAATTCAAGTAAAAACAAATAACATAGTATGGATGAAAATCGGATAATGGAAGATGTAGCTCTATGCGTATATTTGAATGCAGGCTTCTAAGAGTAGTAGATGTAAAATCCTGATCTCGTCAGCAGCTACATATTATCAGACCTATGATGCTTACTAAATTTGAAAACATGAAAATGAAAAACAATGAAAAATAAATACCAATACTCCATCTTAGAAATTCTGATAATTTAACGTAATTAGAATAGTAATTCGTAATTTTATAAATGACGAGCAATTTCTTGTGAATTAAATCAAAGAAACGATTGAATTTTTATAAAACGGTTCGTTTTAGAAAAGTAATCAACTGCTAGATAATTGATCATGAATAAGTAAATAGCTCACTGAAATCAAATTTAAAATGATTCCTGAATTCATCATCCCAAATTTTTGAATACTAAATAAAGTTTGGGAATAAACTTAGCATACATTCACTCTCAAAAAGGTAAAGTTAATATCTTGCAGAAAAGAATAAGTAAATTGGAATGATGGCAGGAACTCTGGTATAATTTCTTCCGTGGAAAATGCTGATTTGGTAGTCCATTTTCTTTGCCATTGAAGCTACCATTTCTCATTCTATCCATCCATCTCTCTCTCTCTCTCTCTCTCTCTCTCTCTCTATATATATATATATATATATATATATATATATATATATATACATATCTATCTATCTATCTATCTATCTATCTATCTATATATATATATATATATATATATATATACATATATATGGATGAATGACGATTGTTTAGAAAGATTGCAACGGCAGTAGGCCTATAGAGTGCAGGGCAATGTATCAATTTTCCCTTTAGCCTGAATCCTGGATTTTCAAGGTGAGGACAGCTTATATATATATATATATATATATATATATGTGTGTGTGTGTGTGTGTGTGTGTGTGTGTGATAATTACAGAATAATTATTGGGAAACATTTTTAGTAATTGACCGAGTAGCAAGTCGAACTGCCGACTATGTAAATGAATAAAGAAGATAAGTGCCGTACAGGACTTGGACCTGTGTATACCAGGGAGCAGTCTTAACACAACTCTGCTTTCCCGACTGAGCAAGGAACGCCCTTGACAAGCAGGTGATCGTAATAGCTCACTGAAACTGCTCATCTCTCAATTTTGCACTGTATGTATGAATATTTACATGATTAATCAATGTGTTTACCATCTGAGCAATATTGCTAATAACCTAGTTGACAAGTAACGACTAAATACTATAAACATATAGAGAACTAATTTCTACCAATATTCTTTTGTTGTTGCGTTTGAATGAAATAAACAGTCTTGAATTTTGATTTTATAGATTTTACTTTTTAGAATGGGGAAAAGGGATTAATATAAAATGATTGGAAAGTATAAAAAAGAACTAAATCCTAATATATTTTTTTAATCTGGAGACACATAGGTTGAAACATGAATTCATTCAAAAATACACATAAGCAATCATATTACATACATACACAGAGAAAGACAAACATATATGTCATGCATTCGAGCATAGACACAGGGTAATATAAAAGATACTTGATCTAATATTTTATCAAAACTATCGCATTTCAACAGAATAAACTGTAAATTGAATATTTCCACTTGACTAAACGTACATAAATGAAATGGAAAAATCAAATTAACCGAATGTTCAAAGTTATTTCTTAATTCTTTCGTCATTGTTTTTTGCAATATTCAGCTTATTTGACGCTTTCTGTGAATTTTTCTTTTTACTGATGCCAAAAAGTTCTTGAACTCCCTGGAGGTTTTCCAAGCTTCTCCAAGTTTTTGTCCCCCGAGATCGTGTTACGTCAGTTACTGATTCCGTTTTATAGATTTTTTGTCATTTCACACCTCTCTTGACAACTTTGCGGAATGGTTTCTGGGAAAGGATTTTTGAATTTCTCTATTCACTATGTTGCTTTTTTCCCCTGACGGTATATAGTTTTCGATAACAAATATTATTTATTGAGTTAATCAACGTGCAGCAAGTGCAATAATTTATTCAATCAACCTTAAATTGAAAAAAAAAACGTTTGGAAAGTATTATATCCAGGATACACATGATAGAGAGGTCTGGTAAATCTTGGGGTGGGTTTCCATCAAACAACAGCTGATAAAAAACTGGTGAAGATTTAAATTTGCATATATGCTTATGTAATAAGAGAAAAGCCTATGGTTATTAATGATTCACCTATCATTCGCGAGAAAAATATACGGAGGTAAGTGAATTAAATGAAGAATGTAGATATACCTATATAGACATATCCTTGAGTATATATATATATATATATATATATATATATATATATATATATATATATATATATATATATATATATATATGCCCGTAAACTTTTTCGCACGCATGCATAACGCTTACTTATATAAATTAACACTTTCTCACTTACACACAAGAATACATATAAGTATCATACTTACATACTAGCATACATAAATCCATAAATGTATACCTGTATTCATATAGGTGCATATGTATATATAACCACATACTTACGTACATGTATCAATACACACACGAATCCATCCATACATATATGAATTGATACACGGTGGAATACTTTCATATGATTACATATCTTCATATACATATACGTGCATTCATGTATACAACCATACATTCCCAAATAAATGGTGATATGCGAACATACATGAATATATTCATACCTGAATAGATGGAATAGATACACGCACTAATACATGCACATGCATACATGCACACACACACACACACACACACATATGTATATATATATATATATATATATATATATATATATATATATATACATGTATATATATATATATATATGCTTGTGTGTGTGTGTGCGTATCTGTCTGTGTATGTGTGTATGCCTATATTCATACAAGCATATGTCAAAGCATCTACAAAAATACTAACACACATAAGTACATATATACATGTATTTCCAGGAATATATGTATGGTCCGACATAAATAATTATAAATTGCATTCATATCATATTGAAACTCTATTTGAAATGCTCTCTTGTCTTAAAACGGAGAAAATATCATTTGGCTTAGACGACATAAATAGGATAAACAATTTGAGGAAATTGGGCTGCAGCTGGAATACACATATAAATGCACGTATCAATTATCGTATTTGAATTTCTCATAGTCTGTTCTACCGTTTCATGCTTGTCCTTCAACGTTGTTCTGCGTACAAATGCCGAGGATGTTTATTTTATTGTTGTCCTATCCTAGTCTAACCTGAACTTATCTCTTACACTTCTAGGATTGGTTATTCCTACTATTCTAGCTGTTACCACAAAAATTTGGTCGATCTAATATTCGGTCGTTTTTCAGACGGACAATCCATGAGGGACAATGGGCTTTCCTTCCACATACAGGGCAAAAATGTTGTTCTTCGAAGTTAGAAAGAAAGACTAACGGTCTCGATGTTAGATGTGGTGATAATAGAAGAATGAGATTGATAATCTGAACTACGCGTGGAATCACCAGATCTTGAAAAAATTATCTATTTGCAGGTGTGTGTGTGTGTGTGTGTGTGTGTGTGTATATATATATATATATATATATATATATATATATATATATATATATATATATATATATGCGCGCAGGTAATGTAAGTGAACTCACCAGCGTTTTAGTCAACAACTGTATTTGTGCACAGAATAATTGTCGATTGGCGAACATGCACAATGTCCCTCTTTCCTTCATTTTACATCGTAAATCCTCTCACTTGTACCTTTCGAGTCAACGAGTAACATCCTCGACTACACTGCATTCTTCCCATACTAGATCCTTTCAATTACTTGAGTTCAAATCAAATTAATTGGACTTTTCCACCTTGCTATAAAATGAGGATTACGAGTTGTGTACCCCTTTTCGTATTTCCTACCAATCTCATCTCTGCTCGAACGTTTGGTTCAAAGAATTTCTCTTCAGAAGGGCAAGGAATAGTTGTGCACTATATAAAGATGTAGGTGAATATGTATGTGTCATGCCATTTCATGTTATACAGTATGTATATGACTTCAACGTACAATGGCCAACTTTCCCTTTAGAAAAAAAAATCCGAACGGCGGTCATCTTTTAAAATGGCTACTTCAGCCATAAATTAAATAACTTTATTTGGAGGTTGTCGGTCATATTGACGTAATTTACCAAAACCATTATCTCTGAATTTGGTAATTTTGTCCAGCAAATAACCCTCGTCCTTATAGTTTCCCTTGCGGTTGCCTACTAACTAGATTAAGAAGATAGGCGTAAAGCTTTCACTTCATCCCATCTGGGTTTGAACTCTACTGTAGTTGTTGGTTGACCATCATTTTGTTTACATAGCAAACTATGCATGAATGTTTTATGTAAGTGAAAAGGTCACCGGACAGGGACGAACAAACACTCTGCCTATGGGGAAGTCATTATCTAATGGTAAGATGTAACAACTGACAATCTTTTCAGTTGCTGAAGAAATTGCTTTTACGAAGCCCCGGGAGGTATAAATTGACATATTGCAAACTCGGAGTTCTTTTACCCTCATTGGCAGCCAGTACAAAGGATGGTCAATTCCATTTCTTATAGTCCTAAATGCTATACTAGGATAAGCTTAGTAAGTCTCGATAAGTATCTTTTTATAAGCAGTACCAGAGGTCGATATTTGGGCCGAAGCTCACAGCAAGAATTTTGGATGATTGGTGTGTTTCAAAGCGGAAAGATTAGCTCAATTTTCAACATCAAAAGAATATCTTATTCTCATTTCTCACTGTCTGATCTTCTGTCCCTCTTTCCAAATCTTAGAAAATATTTGATGACATGAGCAAACTGTGATGTCTAATGTACATTGATGTTTACCAAGCATTAACAATTGTGAAAGGGAAGCGTTGAGAGTCGGGGCAAAAATCATCCATCTTATTCACAGAACTCTAGATTTGTAACCTTGCGTTGAACCTAGCGTAGCGTCGTAAAACGTCCTCAGCCGACTTTGCTGAGACTAAGCTAATCCCCTGGAACATTACTTCATTTAATCCATTACTCAGCCTTCGTAATGTTATGCATCACTAAGCTTAGCTTAGTAAATATTTTGTGAATTCTTCTTGTTACATGGAGCGCAGGCATACACACACACACACACACACACACACACAAATATATATATATATATATATATATATATATATATATACATATATATATATATATATATATATATACATATATATATATATATAATCCAATACTCAGCACTCATGATGTTATGCATCATTAAGCTTAGCTTAGTTGATATTTTATGAAAGTTGCATGTTACATGAAGCACACACACACACACACACACACATAGTTTGAAACTCTTTCTATCAGATTATATCATCATCATCAGACTTTTATCGTCAGTCTTGAGGTTTCACCAAACCTCTAGAGCACGATTCTTTCACATGCACGTTCCAAGTTTGCAGATCAGTCTCTTGGTTAGGTTCCATATTTCAGCTCCATAGGTGACTATCGGGAAGATGCATTGGTTGTATACATTTCTTTTCAAGAATATTTGGATTTTTTTTTTTCAAGATAAACTTGCTTCACCAAAGGCTTTCCATCCTCAAGTGCCTGCTTTTTTTTCTTTTTCGAGTACTCTTCTAAAGTTCGGTGTCCTATGTAGATGTTTCAGTTTACTTTTTCGATTTGATCATTGTGTGCTCATTCCAATTTGTTTGAACAGTATTATCTTTGCTTTGCTGAAGTTCATGTGGAGGCAAACTTTGTTGCTTCCCTCATCCAATTTGTATAATATGATTGTGCCAACAATATATATATATATATATATATATATATATGTTATAGTATGAACGATAGGAAGTAAGACAGACTCAAGAGTAAAAGTGTTTGGAAACTTTGTCTATTAGCTTATCCATAAATGAATTAAATGGCATGCAAAACATGTTTTGGGAGGAATTCAGTAGCATGTAGCATGTGTGTGTGTATGTGTGTGTGTATGTGTGTGTGTGTGTGTTTACTATTTCGGGGTTAAAAGTTTTTCCGTAGAAAATAAATTTACCATCAGATGCTCCGCTTTGGAAGCAAAAATTGGAATCCAATCTTTTAGGGTTATCTTGATGTGTTCCATCTGTAATTAAGTATGTGCTTGTCTGTGACATGATGTGGGTGTTGCAGCAGGTGTTGCAGCAGTGGGTGTTGGAGAGGCCAAGGTCGTCAGGGTTGAAAGGCAGTGGTTTAGTACTGGATTGTGTGGTTGGGAATAATACAGATAGTGGGGTGTGGAGGTCAAGTAACATCATATGTTTTATCCTTACAGGTCATTGAATGTTTGTTGGCTCTGATTTGTACAAATGAGATGACATACCAGATTGTAGTTGTTATGGGTCTGAGTGACTGCAAAGTTCCCAATAGTAGATATACCTGAGGAAGGGTAAAGTGGGGATTGTTATTAGTGGGAGAATTATGATTTAGAGATCTGTGTGGTTAGGGTTGTGAGGTTTTGTGTCAATTCCATCAGGGTAGAGATTTCTAAGTTTGTTGATCCACATATTATCATGTTTCCCAAGAATTTTAGTCATGTCATGGGTGTATTAATGATTGTAAATCTAGCGTCTGTAGCGAAATTGTGTCCGGGAGTGTGGAAGCGTTTTTTCTACGAGGAGTGGACTGGGATGATTTTGTGATTTGATAATGTGTCTATAGTCATTGGGTCTAATGTTGAATTGCCACTCGGACTTGCCTATGTATTGTATATTGAATATTGTATTCTGGTGGTATATTATATTTTTGCTATATACGCAGATGTAAAAGTTTGGTGTTCATACAAGCATATTTTTTATTGCTTACATTTGAAATACGTTATGAAATACAAACTATAAAGAGGTTTGAAAGATCTACATTTTCAAGAAGACAATCCATATATGATTCGCTCAAGTTGTATAATTGACACTAGCGGAACTCATAGCTGTTCTTAGGAGTCTTCAGGTCTAAGTTTTATGTAGAGTTGGATGAGTATCTTTCATGTTTACCAAACTCTCTGTTTCTTGGGTTTGTATTATCTTGAAGAGTTGCTTTTGAAAATAAAAGTAATTCTACTTTATTGTCTTGAAAATCATGTATGAATACAAAGTTCGCCATTGTTTACCCCAGTGAATTAATCTGGTGAAAAGTGGAGTGGATTTTTTGCAATAGACCACTCGAGCTTATGGCAATGATTTGCTGGGTGATACCAACGACAGTAATAGATTGCCAGTGTTTAGAAAAAAGAAAGTTTTAGCCCAACGTCAAACAACATTTTGTGAAAACCGGAAAAACAATGAAAATAATGTCTTGAGGGAGATTCTAAAAGATGTTACAGCACAGCATGCCAACTTCCGAAGAAAAAAGAAGTGAATTAGTCAACTGTACTACAAACTTCACAAGCCATAAGCAAAATCGAGACACTAAAAAAATTATTTTCACTTTTACTTACGGAGAACCATCACCTTTCAGCATTAAAACACGTTCTTCATTTTTAGTTTGACAAAAATAAATGCCGTTTTTAGACAAAAATATCTAGTGGAGGAGAGTTATGGAAATGTCCCCCAAAAACTGTTGCTACGCAGGACAGTTTCGGAAATTTCTGTTTAAACGGAATATGCACAGGAAAACGTCTTTTAGATTAGTGGGAGTCGAATTCTTTCTCGCAAATTGACAAGACCAGAGCAGCCTATTACTGTGCAACGTTAACAAGAGTAATTGTCTTGCTTGAATAATGCATCTGACAATGTTACTGGACAAGGAAGTTTACGGACGATTTTACTATCTGACAACGTCTCTCTTTAGATTGCATATTCGATTTATCAAATTACTATGTGGTTAGGATTGCAAGTCTTTGTCATGGTGTATTCTGCAGGCATTATATTAGGTATACTCTCTGTTTCATTCTTTGGTCTGACTGGAACGTTTTACTCATTTCATTTTCTTGATCGAAGGTTCAAATACATTAAATAGGGATAACTTATGATTGTGCATATTGTAAAACCATGTTTAATGACTTCTAGCCGGATTCATTGATAAAATAAAGCACACATCAGAATTAAACTATTGAAGCCACAGTGTCTTACTGACATTCAACTAGACTTTTCTTGGGAAATGAATCTGACGGACACACCAAACATTAACGTTTTATAGTAAGAATATTTTCGATGGAGAATTTAGATGATGTTAATATCGACTATAGTTGACAATATCAATTACCTGTCACCACTAATCGAAATCAATGTCACAGATGTGTCTGCATTTTGTCTCCAGACATGAAAAGTTCACACATTTCATTTGATTGAAATAGCACTACATTTTGCAAGGAAAAAAATATGCTTTGAACGTTGAAAGGAGATTATTTTATTGGAATCTTGAATATCTGCCATGCTCAATATAAAACAAATTGGTATAAAAAAACTTGAATATTCAAAATTGAAATAGGAAATATCAACTATGAAATATCAGATTATACTGGATAGTTTGAAATCAGTTTATAATCTAATATTATTATTAGGTTTTCAAGAATGAACTGCAGCCTTGTAAATAATCACGTATTTCTAAAAAGTGAGTATTTTCGACAACACTGTAGTCTTTATTTATGCTTCAAATTTTCGATGTTAACTTGTATGGAGTTCTTTGCGTGTGTGTTATATCAGGTTATATATATATATATATATATATATATATATATATATATATATATATATATATATGTGTGTGTGTGTGTGTGTGTGTGTGTGTGTGATACTTTATTGATTCATTTGTTTCATCGTATTACAACCCAATGTGGCTATAGAGTATCCATTATCCATCCAGTACCACGACGAAGGATCGAAAGATTTGCTTCAAACCTAGTGGTAGATAATCTACCCTCACCCTATAGGGACCAGACAGTCAGTAGCATCAAATTAAGCGATATATTCAATTATGTTTATTTATGCATCGAATTTCCAATGGTAACTTCTTGAATGAGCGATATATTTACTTATGCATAAATCCCCACCTGACGAAAGTGCTTTATTCTAGAGTTAGAAGAGTTTTGCTGTAGTAGCTTATAGCACTCTAGTACCTTAACTAAGAGAGCCCAACCCTAAAGAAAAAAGCGTTGATTATAATGTCAATTGATAATTGTGTCATCTACAGCAGTTTTGTTGTATCACAACTCATCAGTGTGGCTATAGACAGTCCAATATCTTTTCCAGCACCACAAGGTAGGTTCAAAACCTTCACAACAGACCAGCGGCACTGAACAGTCAGAAAGATATATATATATATATATATATATATATATATATATATATATATATATATATATATATATATACTACAAATCTATAATTCAATATTCGATTGGTTTATTCCATGAAAATGTTCGATAAAAAAACCCATTTAGTTCATGTACAGCTTCAAACTTGGTGGAATAAAAGATTTGCGACGTACGCACGTTCATATTTCTGCCCTTCATACTTCTTCAATTTTTTGGATCCCTATCATTTGGTTCCCCCTATTCATACTTACATATATATATATATATATATATATATATATATATATATATATATATATATATATATATATATATATATATATATATAGGTGTTTCATTGAATCATCACGACATACAAACAAACACACACCCATATATATGTGTTTGTGTGAGTGTGTATTGATTTTTTGAAGAAGCTGAATGATTCAAACACTATCAGTAATGAAATTCAAATAGTACAACAGGTGTTTATATCAAATATCGATCTACTGTGTCAGGCTATACTTCGCGTGCATCGATAACTTATAGCTAATAGTGAAAAGATGCTTTGACAAGCGTGTGAGATCCAAGAGGAGTAAATTAAAGGGTGTTCAGGCACCATCATTTCAGATAGGCTATTACTGTGAGTAATTAATGACTGGATACCTTCAAGACAGATCTCGGACAAATATATTCAAACACTTCAATTTTGCCAAACAAAATTATTTCATATTTCGTGAAATCACGAAAGAAAGAAGAAAAAAATAACATGTTATATTTGCATAACCTGTTTTATAAAGAGTATGACTTGCCATTCCTACAATCTTTGGGACATTCTGAAATAAGATTAGAGACTTAAACCCTACGGTCGACAAATGCAATAGTTATTGTTTACTCATGAACATTTGCATAACCATTGATATTTATTAGTCTTGAGGACGATCATACGAAGAATATGTTATGTTAGACTTTCAAAGGAAATGTTATCTACCCTAAAAATCAGCATTCAAAATATTGGCTTGTACCTGTGTATATGCCACTGTGAATTTCATTTCATTATTAATATTAACTTATATCCCACATATTGATATAATCAACATGTTTTCACAATCGTGTAATTATTTGCATAAGTAATTTTGTTCAACCAAATATGGTTGTCAAAATTATCTCCCTAGATTAGACAGGGAAATTTAAATCGAATGAAACATATCGAATGAAGTTGAGTAAAGAAGGATGAATATGGGAAGAACGTTCGCATCAACTGCACGTACTGCTATCCTGTTGTGCACTCTTCATGCACAGGCGATGTATGACCTCAGCCAACTCAGGTATCTACTTAAACAGTGTGTTTCCGATCTACACAGGCTTCTGTACTCAGTGTATTCTCCTGAGAGGGCAGTACACCTGTTGTACCAGCATAGACGTTTGCATAAACAGCAATGTGTATTGGGTTTGTACTTTAATCTACCAGCAGCTACATTTTTGGCTTACACCTCTGAAAGGAGTTAAGAACTCAAGAAAACAAACAAACCTGACATTTGCTTACAGTGCTGTGTCCCAGCTTGGGTTGCTGTACAATTGCGTACACTTCACGGAGAGATGGCAGACCTCTATTGTTAGCTTGGGCATCAGCCAGGTGAGAGAAACTCCAAAACAAAATTTACGACCTACAGACTTTGCTCCTGTCTTTCAACCTTGTTTTATATGAGATACGAACCCCTGGTTCGGAAGATTGGGTCGCTGCACATCGCTTTAAAGATGCATTGTGCATGCCTTAGGAATATTATCATGCTGGCTCTGCAGACTAAAGGCCAATGAAAACATCTTCCTCCTTGGGATTCCCATTATGTGCATACATATAACACACACACAAGTATATATATATATATATATATATATATATATATATATATAGAGAGAGAGAGAGAGAGAGAGAGAGAGAAAGAGAGAGAGAGAGATAAAAATGACGATTAGAGTGAAAAGCTCAAAAGATAGGTGTCATACCTCAGATTATTAATATTATTATTATTATCATTATTATTGTTGTTGTTGTTGTTGTTAATATTATTATTATTATTATTATTATTATTATTATTATTATTATTATTATTATTCCATGGCCGTAATTAGATGCCTTATGATGCATATTTCATTAATTGATAGGTGTCGTTGTACTTGGGGCATGGTGGAAGTAGATGTTTTGTTTTTCATTTAGCCTTTTCGGGTTGATGATGGTTGAAGCGTCTTTTACTCTTCTGAAAGGGTTGGTGTATATCTGCACGTATCATTTTTCGGAATGACCGTCGATTTTTAGCCAATACCTTGTACGTCAGTGTTGTAGTGCATCGTGTCTATTTGGTTCTGTTTTGAAATCAGAGTATTTACGGGGTTTGCAATCTGAAAGTGCCTATACCTTTGGTTTACTGTATTACATTGGGATATTAGGGATACTCTGATGCATCTACGTGTCAGGGAGTTGTGAATTTTATTGATGAGATGGGCTTGGTGAAAGTTATGGTTGTGTATGTTCTTGTGTTCGGCCGGGGCATTCGTCCTCTCATCCTGTTTGAGGGCTCTTTTGTGTTCGTACAGTCTTTTTTGGAGAGGTTTCGTTGTCTCTTCAATGTAAAACACGAAATTGTGTAAACGCCTGCTCTAGCATGCACTAACACCTATCAATTCATTCCCGCTCTCCATCTTAAAATAGAAATAACAAAATCCACCCTTCCCTAGAATTGACCATTTTCAATGCCTCTCTCATCTAAGACGACCCAAACACCGACGGAGAAAAGATACACACATTCCCTTACCCTGCCTCTCATAGAGACATCTCATTTTAAGCCTGATGTCACCCCCAATTACACTGATAGAAACAATTGTCCTCCCATTCAAAGAACCAATCACAGAAAAAATTGCATTCAACATCGAACTGTGAACAGCTTTTCTTTCTTTGTGAAACCGCAGCAGACCTTTTCTCTGAAAAAAAAGCTGGCAACCGCCGAAATACATCGAGCTAGGGCCACGAAATAATGATAACAATTAAATCGAGTCTCGAGGTTCTCACTTCACCTTCCAGTGTCATTTTCGTCTATATTCTGTCAAATCCCTTTAGATCCACAATCGTATATATATATATATATATATATATATATATATATATATATATATATATATATATATGTACATATCATCAGCGGCTATAATGTCCATAGGTGGACAAAAGATTTCCCCAAACTCATTTCATGTTGACTGCCACTGCGCTGCTATTCATCATACTGTTTGATTCTATCAGCTTAGGTCCAGTCTTCTCTTACTGTCTTTACAGTCTAATTGACACCAATTTAACCTTTTGCTACTTCTATCGTAATTCCTCCTTGCAGCATGTATATCTGCACACGTGTGTATGAGAGAGAGGAAGAATGATAAAGTTTTAATGCATATATATATATATATATATATATATATATATATATATATATATATATATATATATATATATATATAAAGAGGAACAGAGAGATGAATATGGGTACATGTGCATGTCTGTGGATGCTTGTGTGGTATCAGAATGTCTGTGTAGGTTCGACTACATTTTGATTCACAAAATTTGTTGTTTCCCTAATGTGCATCATATTCCGGGTTAAAGGTGCAGACCTATTGTCCAATTGCTTTTATTGGACTTTACTGCAAGCATATGACGTGTCCCACGGTTGATTCGATTCAAAGCAAATCCCCACTTCCTCATAAATTGAGACCGACCATATTTTACGATATGCAATTTCCAATGGCCTTTTTGCAGTTGAAACTCCCTTTTCAGCAATACGATCATTAACTTCGACTTCAAACACTGTGCAGAATTTACGGGTCGCCTCTGCATCATATTATTTAAATTTGCACAATAGAGAAGCTATTTTATAAGTTTCTATGTTGATTTCACTCAACCAAACTCCTCTGAACATTTACAGGGAGTTCACGCTGTAAATAAGTTTTAAATTACCTGAAAGGTTCACCGATTGTTGCCATTCGAAATTTTATTTCTTTGAAGTTTTATTGTGTCCTGATAGGATCGATTTAATTTTATGAATATTGTATTATTAGTATATCTTTTTTTAAATTTTTGTCTTTTTTTCTTTCCGCAGGTAAGTCTCTCGGATGTCGACAAGGGAAAACATAATCTTGAAATCTCAGGTTTAATCACTTTTATATCTCTTCATTTTTCTCTCAAAGTTTAGAGACTGATTATTTTTAATTGATTTTTCATATGATTTGAAAGAATGCCTTAAGAAAAATGATCATCACTTCAAACAGCGGGTCAATTTTCTTCTTTAAAAAAACAGTCACACTTTTTGCACATTCATGTGTTTTAGCGTGTTTCAAGGGTCGTACCTGGAAACTGTTGGGGGAAAGCCTAGGTGATTGTTTATGCAATTGTATTTTTAGTGTTTGAGTCCAAGGAGAAGTCAAGATTCTGATAACTGGTCATTAAGGCTGGCAGGTAAATTATGATTGGAAAAACATGGTCATTAACTCCCTTACGCCTCCTTATTTGTTCTTATGCTTGAAGATGTGGGCTTGGCTTAGCTGCCTAGCTATCGAGCTATTGTTACAATGCATTGACAACAGAGAGAGAGAGGGGGGGGAGAATGTAAAGCCAGCTTTGAAATGAAAAGCATTCGAGTTTCTGGCTCTCATTTGATCTGAACATTGGTCTCTTACCCAGCTGCATATTATGTAACTAAGTTTGGAAAAACAATCCATTTTTTAAAAATTATGTAAGCATTCAAATCAATCAGATCTTACATGAAAGTAGCCTTCCAATGATTATATTACGATACAAACAAGATAAAGTTTGGAATAGGGATGAGATAAAATGAGCACTACATCTCCTGAACTTGTTACAGCAAGCTTAGAAAGTGCCTCTCGAAAAAAAATGATTGGGTTGGAAGGTGGATAAACACAGAAAGAGATTAGATTATTCAAACTTTTTAAAATTCACTGATGACGTCAGAAGTATCAGATGAATCACAGAGATCATATACAAAAATGTGTCCAGCAAAATATGAGATGATGTGACGAATTAAACAATGTCAGAGAAATTGGCTCCCAGATGCCCATTGTAGAGAGGTCTGGCAAATCACGGAAAATGTCTAAAAGCTGTGCAACTATGCTGTTGATGATGATGATGATGATGATGATGATGATGATGATGATTTGTTGGAGGAGTTCTTTGCAAATTTTCAGTTATTGCCTGTAATAGGGTTCAACCTTGGAACATGACTGATAAAGAGGATACTGGTTCTTGTGATCAGGGTATTCTAGATAAGTATTTTGGACCGATTGATTTCAATAGCAATAACAGTTTGATTACATTATCCATGATTAAAGAAGTGAGTTTGACTCAACATGAACCTTACTATCTGACTTGAAGAGCAACATCCATTGTCAACAAAGAACATTTTTTTAAGATAGCAAACTCTTAGGCATTTATGTATATATTACTGTTATAAGATATTCTGTCTTACTACCAGGCAGCCTCAGCTGGAATTCGAACTTTTCTGTCTTTGTTCTCTCTGCTAAGAGTGGCTACACTTTTACAAATTACCACAGATTATTCCTACGCATCAATTCCCATCAACTTGTTCGAATGGGAAATTTTCCATTCCCATTCAGTAGACAAATTCAAGTTCTGTAGATCTTTTTGATTTTACACGTTTATAAATCTAATAATCACCAAAGAAGAACAATTTTCTTGAAGTGCTAATTCTTGTATTTTGCTTAGTTTAAATCATTCTTTCTATCTCTAATGCCGTTTTAATGCTATTTTATATCCCGAATTCGACTGCTTAATTATCCTGGATTCCTGGTTTGTCAGTATTAATTACCTAAATTGGTGAGAGATGGCACATCTAAAAATTAACATTCCAATTTCTTATCTCTGGAGCTATTAAAGACTTGTAATTAACTCATTGGACAGTATATACGCGTATGTATTGATCAGTATTGATATTCAGTAGTCGTGTCCTATAAAAGCTTGTTCTCGTAAAGAAAATGACAAAAAGGAAGTTCATTGCATATTTGAACAGTTTTATGTACATACGAATCAAATAACATGTAAGACAGAATGTCTAATAATTGTTTTATATTCATGAATGTGTTGAAATATCTTAATAATCTAACTCTTCTAATCAATTCTATATCTTCATGGCCTATTGTTCTCTAATATACTGTGCCGATACTGTACTGATATCTCTATGTGATGTTTAACATGATCTTCTTTCTTGTGCGTTGAATGGTTCTGAGTTTTAGAGTCTATCCTATATGTGTATATTGCTTTGATATTGTCATTCAGTCGCAGCCTTGTGTAGTATAAGCAAAGCTTTGACGTGATCTGGTTGTCGGGATTTCTTCGCCGCATTACATTCTTTATCAAATTGACCGGGGGGAACGTGTATTTGTCTGAAGTTTCCTCCCCATAACAATCGTGGAAGTAACGCTCTTTGAGGCATGATTGTGACTTGGAACATGAAATATGTATTATGGGAGAAAATAATGAATAATGTATGCAAATTCGATTTTAGTTAGTGAATTCCAACTAAATGCAATCCGGCTCTAATAATCTTTTGTGATAAATTTGCTCTAAGATAGTCAAGAAGAAAAGTGGATTCTGTGAGACACCATCCCAACACGCACACACATTCACACACATATATATATGCACTTGCACACACACATACACGTATATAGAAAGAAAAATTATATACACACACACACACACATATATATATACACAATTCAGAAATGGATATTTAATGTTATTCATGATGCATTCATTATAACACACACAAGGACATACACACACAAGCACACGCACACACATATATACACACACACACATATATATATATATATATATGTGTGTGTGTGTGTGTGTGTGTGTGTATGTGTGTGTGTGTCTTCCCAAATGTTTCTTTATTGCACATTTTGTCTCAGAAAAAAGAAAAAAAACATGCGTTTGCTGTTATAGGGCGAATCTCTCTCCCCCTTTCTCTCCTTCTATCTTTTTTCTCCCCTCTCTCTTACACTGCAGTTTACAATACCTCCCACAATACCAACCTCTGTTTATTTGAGCTCATCATCATCATAGTCATCACACTCCCCATGAACAGAAATAATGGTCATCATTTCTTCGGATTATTTCATTTCGGCTTAGAGAATGTTGTATAGAAATGCTTCACTAATGGAACGCTGATGAAATCTGTAAAGTGTTGTAACAGAATTAAAGAAAACAAACAAAGATTGAGTAAAACTAATACAAATAATGGTGAAACTGCTTCGTACAACAACTAGAGATGGATTAAATCGGGTATTTATTAATTGCAATTCTGAAAAATGAATGAAAGCAGAACTATGTCATAAGAAATCATCAATGAAAGGAAAAAGTTATTTAGTCATCGAATAATGATAACAGAGAAGCAAAAATTAATATGAAGATGTTTTAAAACAAAAACAGTGAACACACTTCATCCAAAAAGAAACATTAATGAGTGGGATTATTATTTAAAAGAAAGTAATGAGAATGCTCTCTCTAAAAAGCAGCAATATTAAGATGGGCTAAAACTGGTAAAAAATATCAATCGTAAGAATTTTTCATTTAAAAAAGCAGCATTTGAAAAATTAAGTGAACACACTTCATCCAAAAAGAAACATTAATGAGTGGGATTATTATTTAAGAGAAAGTAATGAGAATGCTCTCTCTAAAAAGCATCAGTATTAAGATGGGCCAAAACTGGTAAAAAATATCAACCGTAAGAATTTTTCATTTAAAAAAGTAGCATTTAAAAAATTAAGTGAACCTAGCGACAACAAGTTAAAAATGAAAATGTTTCATCTACATTAAATAATAAAGAAAATATTTTATTTAAAAGATTTAAATCAGAATCACAAAATATAGGTTTCCTTCCCGACAGTTTCTTGGGAAAAAAATTCATATGTTCAGTCAAAAAGTAAAAAACATTCCCAATCTTGTTTAATTCTTATTTTCGGTAAAGTTCAATGGTGAAGAGTTGGAATATCAAAGCTATAAATGAATAGAGATTCACTTGAGATCATGACTTCAATTTTCTTCCATCGTTGAAACGGTGGACTTAAGCCAAAGTGTGTATTTTTATCCCATCTCCTGGTAATTTGTCTCCGTGATAACAATGAAGAAGCTACACAACCTAAACTTACTTAACCATATCATTTATTGTAAACACATTCAATGTTATTTTTAGGTTTCTTCATTATGTGTCATTAAGTTAATTCAACTATAATGTAGAATTTAACCCAAGCTTTTCCTGTGACATTGGGAGGGAAAGGAAAGCGAGTAGCTTTTGATTCTATCCCTGATTCATTATCTTCTTTCGAATGCATTGTTTAATTGACTGAGAAAATAGATAGATAGATAGATAGATAGATAGATAGATAGATAGATGGATAGATAAATAGATGGATGGATAGATAGATAGATAGATAGATAGATAGATAGATAGATAGATAGATAGATAGATAGATAGATAGATAGATAGATAAAATAAACGAATGGATAGACACAATAGATAGATAGATAGATAGATAGATAGATAGATAGATAGATACAATAAATAGATAGACACAACAGCTATCAGACAAAATAGATAGATAGATAGATAGATAGATAGATAGATAGATAGATAGATAGATAGATAGATAGATAGATAGATAGATAGACACAACAGATGAATAGACAAGATAGATTGATAGATAGATAGATAAATAGGTACGATAAATTGATAGATAGATGGATATATAGATAGGAACAGACTGGTAGATAAGGGAAATCTGAAATAGATAGGGACAAACTGAAATAATTTATATGAGCAAAGGTAGTAAGCTAGCTAGCCAGAGAGAAATAAGCTACATACATAGCAAATAATCTGTCAATATTTTTATACATTTTTACAATAAATGGATTTTAAGATTGCTTCAAAGGCTTGTTTTTCTGGATTTTCCTGTTTTTAATCAAATATGATACAAGCATTTTCAATTGATTCGGCAGATCATAAAGCGTTTTTGAATATTTTTTTTATCGTTTGATGCTTCAGGTACGCAAATCGAAAATAAATTAAAACTCCTCTAAGGGATCAGAAAAATTGTTTACAGACTCAGGAGAATCTTTTTTTTTTTTTATAGCATATTTTCTGAAAATGACTCTTTCGCAAGAGGATGAATATTTTTAATATCGTTCAAACAATAATTTGAGATGTGGGAAAACAAACCTAATGGCAAAATTCTCATATATAGATTTGAATGTGTGGTTTCAAGTTCGACCACCATATACCACAACTCGAGAAGGATAGCTTTCGCTTCGAAATTCTTCCTCTGCTACATACTTATAGAATAATTGATCTCATGTAGGAAGAATAAGAATATAAGGCTATAAAAAAAACACACTTTCTCAGGTGTGTTCAATTTCCGGCAGTTTCTATTTCGATAAAAGATGTATGCAATAGACAAAAGTTTCCGGAAAACGAATGATCTTTTGGTCTTCTTCATTGCTGTGTTAAGTAGGAGTTCCCCACCCATGTAAGACGTTGATGTTCAAATCCATCTAAAAAAAATTGATATTGAATATTGATTTTCAGAGCAAGCTCACTTTCTTCATTTAGAGGAGTGTTGTAACACTATTTTTTCTACCCCAGTTTCACTGGCACGGCCCTGTGCAACACGAAATTCAGTTCTGTGAATAGCGATACCGAGAAACAAAATTTAATTGACAGGCAAACGAAGAGAGACAATTTAACTCGAGTAAAGCTGTGCTTTCCATTAAAAACCCGTTTTTAAGACGGAATTACGAAAAATAATGGAGAAATTGCGATTAATTTATATGGGGAAATCCCAGACCCCGAAACTCCCTTCGACTGAGCTGTCTCCAGTTGCAATAATGGGAAACGCTAGGGCGAAGGATAGAGATGAAGAGGTCGTGCACTGTATATGTAACATTTAACGGTGAAAAAAGAAAAAGCTGAATGGTCTTTTGGCTTTTTCCCCCTTTCGTAGAAGTAAATAGCATGAAGTGAACTTTAAAAAAATAGTGGAAGCCGGTATCTTGATTTTTTCCCTGTCTGCTCTTGATCAGCGTGGTAGACATTTTCTGAAATGCTGGTCCATCGTCTTCAGTTGCTTTTGCCTCGTCTTCTACGGTTGGTATTTGAGCGTATTAAAAGCTGATTTTCAGAGCAAGCAGGATCTCTCAATTTAGAAAATTACCTCAATGCTAACTTCACACCTTATAGCTGCTAGTACTTGGAGAACTCGTAATACATATGTCGTATACATGTCGATCACTCGATAGATAAATGAATTGATAGAAAGATAGGAAATGACCACTTGTGAAGGAGCGATAGCAGACTTATTGACAGCACGATCGATCTTCAGAGGCTGGTCGACAATGGTGATCCCGTTACCAAGTTCGAGATAACTAAACCTCATTGATATATAAGAGATACGGAGAACCATGACCAACTGGCCTCGTAAATTTTGTGGGAATTGCTTTTTTTGTTGATCTTTAAAAGAAAGGGTGCTTTGATGGTAAGTTCTTCTGTCACTCCCGTAGAGCTCAACCAGCAAATTGGTGCCCGCTGTTTCTTTTCCATCGCTTTTGCTGAGTAGAATACAAATTATCGCAGAATTCTCGATATGAAATGGAAGCATTGATAAGCGTTATTTCCGAGGTTAATCCACTTTGGTGATAAAAGGAGAATTTTGGAAGGCAGTCTCCATTACAGTAGAATGGATGTTATTGGTAGACCTTTCCCTTACGTTGAATGCCTTTTATGCTGATAGAATTTACTGATTTGGCGCTCTCAATAATGCTCGGTGTCTGGGGTGAAAATGTGGAGAGTACAGCTGGGGATATTTTTTACGACCCACCTAATTTCTCGCTTCTCTTTTCTTCTTTATTTTCTTCTCTTTCTTCTCTTTTTTCTTCTTCTTTGTGTCCATCTTTTCTTCTTCTTTCATTCTTTATTTCTAATAACCTTTCTAATTTCTCCTACTTGCTTGATTGTTTCCCTCTTCTTCTTCTTCTTCTTCTTCTTCTTCTTCTTCTTCTTCTTCTTCTTCTTCAATATATATATATGCATTTATTTCTATCTCCATCACCTTCCTGAGCTATAAGTGTCGTATTTTTTTTTCCTTTTAAGCATTTCTTCTTTCATACTCTTCATTCTCTTTCTAATTCTCATTTCCCTTGTCTTCCTTCTGCCCTTTCAGCCCACACTTCTTCATCATTTTTTTTCACTTCTTTCCCTACTCTCTCCCCCTCAATTAAGTATCACTTCCTCTTTTCTAGTACCTATGATTCTCCTTCTTAACAACCCCGTCTTTATCCCCACAATGGCTTTTTCTTTTCATTCTACCCACTTCTCTTTTAAGATTCTATTTCCCTCGTCCTGTTTTCTTTCCTTTCAATCATGTGTTACTGCCTCCCTCTCCCCCCCTCTCTCTCTGTCTCTGTCTCTCTCTCTCTCTCTCTCTCTCTGTCTCTCGCAATTCCCCCCTTCTATTTCTTTCTTATTCCTCTCCTCCTCTTCTCCACCTTGTTTCTCTCACTTTCGTTCCTCGTAGGACTTTTCCCCTTCTCTCCTTTCGCTTATTATGAGGTCGACGGTCTCATCTCTGTCTCTCACGTAGCCATATCCGGTATTCTCCAGTGTCCTATCTACTTTGGCCTTTAAATAATTGGTTCTTATGGCGATGTTCTGGGACACCATTAACAGTAATTCGGATTCTCTCTTTATCTTTCTTATATCTTATCAACCATATCTATGTCTTCTTTTCATCTGCAATCTATCGATCAGTCCTCTGATATACCTGAACAGTTTATTCCCAATATCCGAATATCAGTTTTTGGGCTTCCTGGTCCGCTATCTGTTCTCTCTGTTCTCATACAAACTTTGGCTGTCGTAATTAGTCTTTCATTGTCCTGTATTGTGTAGTCCTCAAGCGTCTTGATCAAGAAGCGTAATGCCTCTTACTGGAGTTCCTTCCTTTCCACTTACATCGTCTTTAGGGTGCGATGCTTGATTGATTGTCATAAGCTATTTTGCTTTGTTGTAAACATTTCGGAGTTCTTCTCTTTTTCCATTTTAAAAATGAGTCCTGCATATATCACCTAAACTCTCGAGGCAGTGTTCTGGAGCATTGATAAGCAGCTCAAAGCTCGTCTCATAATCCCAGAGAACACGTTCAAACGAGGTTCATGGTTGCCAAAAAGTGACTAAGATTTGGAAAGTTCTGATGTATTGTTTGTGGTCACCAAAAGATTCCTAGCAAGTCGACTTGATTGAGTGAATTGTTCAATTCATCCTTATCAAAATTGCTCTTCTTAAAACAAGAACCTTTTTTTTTATTTACAAATTCTGTGTCATGTTTTAAAACCTCTATTCTGAATTGTATATATATATATATATCCTCATACTATAGAAATTTTGCATTTCTGGGTTAAACTTTCCGGGTTGATTAAGACCAGCAATGTGCTTTTTGACTAGAACAGTAGCGTGAAATTAGGAGTATTTTGAAGATATTTTTAAAATAGCATACTGGTGTAACTCTCTAGGGATATGTACGCAGGAGGAAAAGCAAGAACAAAAAACTATGAACAACGAAACAACTCTATCTTGATTTTGAGTACGCTTAGGATAACAATAGTACCAAAGTCACCATACACAGAGATAACTGATGGCTGATTTTTGTCACCTGGGTCAGAATTTCGGCGGAATGGATGCCAATAATCTTAAATATAATTACAGACAAACTTACTATATCTGTTGTATACTATCACCGCATAATCTGCCTTAATTCAATAAGAATACAACAAAATGTCATTGCACTATAAATATATATACATATATATACATATATATATATATATATATATATATATTTATATATATATATATATATATATATATATATATATATATATGCGTGTGTGTGTGTGTGTGTTAAGATTCAGTTGATATAAAACCTTCGTAGCATTGTCTAGATTGAAAGAAAGAAATAAAGCAGATATAGTACACGAATGAACAAAATGAGAATTTTGACAATTATCCGGGCCTTTGCATTACCGGTGGTTACTTAGCTCTATCGTAAGAGCAATGTTACTTTGAATTGACTACCTTATCAGTCGCTGTTTCGATTCCTGCAGCAACCCCATTTTCTAAAAATGATTCTTTTGTTCCAATTTATATTGTCTCGGCCAAATGATATATTCACCATGTATAAACGGGATATCATTTCAAATAGAGATTAAATATAATGAAACGCAATTTATGACTCTCTCTCTCTCTTTCTCTCTCTCTTTTTCTCTCAATCTATCTATCTATCTATCTATCTATCTATCTATCTATATATATATATATATATATATATATATATATATATATATATATAATTTGATAAACCTGAATTGACTGAAAGGCAATTATTTTACACAACAAATATTGCTACGCATAAACTTTTTCCCTGTCCATGGAATGTAATTCAATGGTGAATATTAATCACATATATGACAATTTATCATTATGTTTCTGCTAATAACTGCGCATCAGTAAATGCATTGTCGTCTTTAGAAGTAATTGTACTCATCACCAAAATACGTATACTTGACAAAAAGTTATGATTTCTCAAATATTTTAAAGAATCCCATGTATAATTACCCTCCAACCACTTGGATCGTTGATATTGTTTTTTGAACCAATGTAATTAAAGGGAAAAAAACTTGGACGAGTAATTGATAATGTCAGATGATACCCGTTCCCTTGTTGGTTACGAGTTAGAATAATCAGGTTTATTTTTCATTTTTTTCCCGGTAATTATTTGATGCAGTCCACTTATATCAATCCATCACTCTTTTGTAATAAAAGAAATAGCTAACAATACCAAATTGATGTATTATTTATCATTTTAGACAAAGTGTTTTTGAGAGATGACCAACTTGTAATTATAAAGGCATGTGAAATCACATAAAGCAATTTGGTATAATTTACGATAGTTTTCCTTGCAAACAGCTACATGTATTTTCCCTAGCTTTGTTTGTCTTTTGATCTCATTCTGTTTGCTGTTACAACGGCTGTTTGACGGGTCTATTATTTACCTCGTCCAGTCTGTATAGAATGGAGACTTTTTTTTCAAATTGTGTGCACAAATCTTGATTTACACCGTTGAATAATGTAGAAGACAGGAACAAACAAAGTTTACTTTTTGGACTAACTCGCCAATACACATAAAATATACTTATTGGGCTGACACAATACATTCATCTGAGTATCTTGTCTGACTAAGCGACGAAATCCACATTACATTCAAATCTACACTGGCTTGACATACAATCTGCAGAGCAAATATACGTTGCTGCTTTCAATTTTCTCGCTCTTTTCTCTCTAGCTACTATAAACACATTACTTCTTCTATCTCCATATATGGTTGGTCCACCTTCTGATTAAGCTTTTTTGCCCGGGACTGGCTGGTCTTGCAGTCATATTTTCAACGATTGCATGTCACTTTATATGCACAATCATTGGTTCAATCCTATCGTTAGAACCAAGATAAGCAGTTGCTATAATTGGAAATAATTTTGATCAATAGAATTCTTATAAGGGAAAGAATAAAAATTAGTATTATGAATACATATCTGTACGAATAGTTCATCCAGACACTCGTCTTTGATATACCTAAGTTCTTTCGATTTTTCTCGCTGTTCAGTGCTTCTTTCTAGCTATTATTTTGACTCTATCTTTTGTCGCTACACATGGTCTGCCATATCAGATCTTTCCATTCCACCATTTGATACAGTTTTTTCATGCTCCCGTCTCCATTCTTAGAGATATGTTGGTTCTGTATGTATATTTTTCTCTACAATTGCATGTTATTTAATGCACGAAATCATTGCTCGTCAATTTCTATCGTTATGAACCAAGTTCTTTACGGACATTTCAATGAGTCGTTGCAAAAATTGGGGACCACTGTTATGTATAGAACCCTTATATATATATATATATATATTCATTTTGTTTTAGGCATTCTTCATATATATGGTATGCTTCATCATCATCATCTGTCTTTTAACCTCCGTCGTTGGACATAAACCTTCCTGAGGATTCGCCACAATTCTCTATTATGGGCATCAAGTCAAAGAGCTAGTATTTTTTAAATTCGTCTAGTTCATCTCTCCATCTTGTATTTTGTCGGCCTTGGTTTTGCATGTAATCTCCGGGGATCCCTGTTGAGAGTTGTGATGTCCATCAGTTGTTTCTCATCCTTGCAACATGGCCTGCCCATTGCCATTTAAGTTTTCGTAATAGATTCTATGATGTGTCTGACTCCCGTTTCTTCCTTATATACTGTGCTGTCTTGTGATCTCTCCATGTAAGATTGAGCATGATTTTCTCATGTGCTCGTTGCATGCTTCTCAGTTTGTAGGTTTGTCTCTTGGTTAGGTTCCCTGTCTCTGCTCCATAATCGGGAGGATTCATTGGTTGTATACTCTTCTTTTTAGGATTATTGGGATCGATTTTTTTAAAAGGTTGAGCTTGCTTTGCCAAAGGCTTGCCATCCTAGGATGATTCTTTGTTTAATATCTTCCTCTTTTATGGGTTCCATGGAGAATCACTGTCCTAGGTAGGTATATTGGTCTATTTCCCCCAGTTTCCCATCTTCGATTTTGACAGTTATGTCCTTATTCTCAATGTCTTTTTTGCACGTAAATTTTGTTTTACTGAAGTTCATGTGTAGGCCAACTGTCTTGCTTCCTTCGTTTAGTTCATCTAGCATTATTTGGTGGTCGTGTAAAGGTTGCTCAGATATTAGCTGTCTATTTTAATTCTTCTATTTTCCGAGTCCAGGTTTCGGAAAATCATCTTGAGGCAGGCTGTGTAGTTTCGGTGAGCTTGTATCAACTTGTCTTACTCTTTTTCGGAGTCTGAAGGGTTCAGAGTCCTTATGTAGCCTGAGAAAGGAGTTGCTGTGATTGAATACATGTTGTAGTAATTTGACGTATACAGGATCTACATTTTGTAAGCTGATGGCTTTCATGACCATGGGGATTTCTACAGAGTCAAATGCCTTCTTGAGGTCCGTAAATGTTACGGTGACTGGCATTTTATATTCTGCTGCTAATTTGTTGAACGGAGATGGTCCATGGTTGAGTAGTTCCTTCTAAATACAGCCTGCTCGCGTGGATGGTCCTAATCTATTGTTTTAGTGATCAAGTTGGTGTTGATTTTTGTGAGAGGTTTATTGTTGGAGTTTAGTACACTTATAGGCCTGTTGTAGGTGTTCGTGTGAAAGTATTATGATTCCTGCATTCCAGTCTTTTGGGACTTCACTCTGTTTTAGACATTGGTTGAATAGAAAAGGTAGTTTTTTGTTGAAGATCTTACCAGCTTTTTTAGGAGAATGGTATGAATATTGTACATAAAAACTTGGTGTCTCCGACGTTGTTTCTTTCATTACTGGTTCCGAATCAAAATGAGGTTATTAGCCAAAAAAAAAAAAAAAGAATATTAAAATCTTAATTATGTATTTCGCAATGAATGGAAACTGCTTTTTTTTCTTTTTTTCCTTTGTTCATTTAATCGCAACAGCACCAAACAAGTTATTGAAATCATCAAATATGGTGATATCTCGGTTTACCGGCACTCTTTTTAGCTTGCTCTACTGCCTTGATATATACATTTTTTTTACATGGTATTCAGTATTATTAGATTTCGTCTGTTGTCTCTGAAAACCTGCACTCATTACCCAAAGTAAGCGAGAGAGATGGAGGGTGAGTGAAAGAGAGAATGAAAAGAGAGTGATATTCAATAATTTCACCGAAATCAATATTTGATAATATTCAGTCGGCCAAGTGTTAGCACCAGATAATGTAATCCACGTCATCTTTGAGGAATGTTGCTTTGCGATGTTGAACTTGTTTTCTGTCAATTCTTCATTTCCGATTTTTTTCCATGAGAGAGACAGATAAGATGTATTGACGCTGGGATTATTTCATTCGCCATTTAATAACGGAACGAAAGAAGCCATTTTCTCCCTGAGGATCGCCCTAAATAAACATGTACAGTGGTTGGATGATACATTGAGAGAAAGCAATTTCATTGATCCCTGAATTTTCAGGATTGTATACTCTGCTTTGTTGCATTTAAGCTGATAGGTCCTTCGGCTTTCCTCAATATTATACTCCATCCATTAATTCTTGATTGCATCCTGGATTGTATTTCCTTTTCTTGTGTTTATGTTGATAAGGTATTTGAAAGAGTAATTTATCTTTCAATAGAAAGAATTCAGAGATTCGAGCTCCAGGCTTACATCTCACAATTGTGAGCCATTCTGAACAAAAACTGCATGGATTGAAAAAGCTAAAGAAAACTATCTATGGTGTAATCTACGTAAATAAAACGCAATATGTATCCATATATAGTTACAGTGCACGGATATAAAACTCTGGCTCTTGACAGAATGTATACGTACAGTGCTGGATAATGGTAGTCGGCACAACGTATGGATTCTCAAGTCCAGGACTGGAGTTTCAGTGCATATGTTGATAATCCCAGCTTTTACAACGGGTACTATACTTGTATGTATAAGAATTCATTGAATCTTTACGTGTAAAATGATCTTATCGGTCAGTTATGTTTGCATTGATCCCTGTTCACTGACAATTCCTTGCTTTGATATTTTCCATATATTTCTTGAAAAAGAAAATCAAGAATGCATTTGCCCCATATGCTTCATAGATCTATTCTGTCAGTGACTCTTACATTAATTCTTGAATCTTGACACCGTACTTTTCTCAGTGTTCAATATAATCATTAAGTAAGATAATCAGCAATGTGTTTACATTAAACGTATATAACTGTTTGATTGCGTCCGAACTCACAGTGATTCTTTACTACTGACAACTGCGTTTTTTTTACAGATTTCAAATATATTTCTATAATGAAAGTACGGGTCATGTTTTCTCTTGACACACATGATGGTATTATTCTGTACATGATACTTGTCCATTGGATTTTTTTCCTTGACTTTCATCATCATCATCAGCAGCAGCAGCATCGTCATCATCATCATCATCATCGTCATCATCATCGTCATCGTCAGCATCGAGAAGAAGAAGAAGAAGAAAAAGAAGAAAAAGAAGAAGAAAAGAAGAAGAAGAAGAAGAAGAAGAAGAAGAAGAACAACAACAACAACAACAACAACAACAACGACAGAAACCTTTAAGTGTCTGTCG
>OY735219.1:28731085-28798585 GCA_963457665.1 Thysanoteuthis rhombus
TAAAAAAAACAAAACTTGCTACTGTAATTACGTTTAGTTTAACATACAAAAAGGTTATTTTGATATCTAAAATGAGTTTGACATTGCCCCATGAAGGGTTAATGTAAAAAAAAGTATGTATGGTGTGAAGGTGGAAAAAAGAGAAGAAAATGGTGGTATGAAATAGAAAGGTTTGACGGTACGACATGGCAGAGCTTAGCGCAATCCCAGTCGTCATGGAAGCATATATATATATATATATAGAGAGAGAGAGAGAGAGAAAGAGAGAGAGAGAGAGAGAGAGAGAAGGAGAGAGAGAGAGGAGGGTATATATATATATATATATATATATATATATATATGGAGAGAGAAGAGAAAGATGGGGAAAAAGAGAGAGAGGGAGAAATATTGAGTATTTTGAAAAAAAAATAACAACTGTTTGAAATGAGGATATTCCAGTGACCAGGCGTGAAATCACTTTTTAGTTCATGGCAGTTAGAAATCAGCACGTGCCCTAGCTAGAATTTGAAATGATTTTTGATTTGGGCTGTTTGCTTACAGGGAATTACGACTGTATCAAATTTCAGTACAATAGGTCAAAGATTGCTCTTTTTTTTTTTTGAAACAATGTGGATACTTTTTTTTTTATGTAAGAAACATCACCTCTTCAATTTCATGTTATGTCAACAAATATTCACCGGAAAATTTTCATACAAACACACACACACACACACACACATACACACAAACATGCATACATATACACTAACACACATACACAATAGTATGTATATATAGAGAGAGGGATATAGATAAAAGATGAAAGCTTTCGAAAAGCGGTTTCTGGAAACACATCCTCACTTAAACGAATTTCATACAAGGGGTTTCCAACGTTTTCTATGCCCCTCAGCTCGAAGAAATGTTTGATCGATTCACATGCGACGAATATAATATTTCATTCGATGACAAAAAGTCAATTTCTTATTCTTGAACGACTTAACGTACTACAAGGGGAACAAATTTTATTCAAAACTATAAGGTTTGTAAATTGCGCTATTTTATAATAGAAAATGTGAACAGGGATACAATCTATGGATTTCCGCTGAAAAATTGGCCTGATTTAACCAGAAAATAGCTGACTTAGCTCCCTAGTGATAGGTCTATCACCCAATTAAAAGCTTGAATCGTCCAATAATGAGTGACGTTGCCAAGTTTGGTGACCTCTGAGTTATTGAAATAGGCCTCGGGAGAGACTGCTGAGTTGTAGGAACAGAGATGAGATATCAAAACAAGAAAACAAGATATATTTTGCGTCTTTGTTGTACCACTTGAAAAGCCATCTTGCATCCCTAGGGGGTGTTGGCGACTCTTAACATAGTAACCCTGCACTGAATTGTGACCTATGATACGTATAATAGCAGACCGTGTCCACAGTCTGGGGAGTGAGGAAAATCGTGTATATGCAACAATACTAACTTTTCAGCACTTCAAACATTAAATTTCTGTCCTCTTTTGTTTCATAGCACGCACGCAAAAGTTGACCATTGTGTAATTTTATCAGACTTATAATTTCTTATAAACAAAAAAAGTCCAAAAGATATGCGGTTGGCCTAAAAAATGGCTGGTTGGGTAGTTATCATATGTTCTTTCATACTATCGACATAATCTATGCAAGCTTGGCACGTTTGAATAGCGGTAACTATCTTCCTGCCGTCATGTTATACTAACCAAAACTATATTTTGGACACCAATAGCGAAAATATATTTTGATCAATAGGTTTATTGAGCAATTGTAAGTTTGCAAAGTGAGTTCTATTTATGATTGTTGAAGGGATACTTTAATCTTTATTTTCCCCTTCTCATATTTACAGGATGGTTGAGAATATCCTCTGTATTACGGATAATGCCTGACCTCAAGCACAAGAGATAAATCCTACGATTATATGGTCATATAAATATATATATATATATATATATATATATATATATATATATATATATATATATATATACGCACACTCATACACACACACATACACATACACATTGAGAGAACAAGCAAAGCACACATTGGATACCCCCTATGGACACATAATCTTCAAATAGTTTTTTTTAACTGAGCTTTGTAACTATCAAAATGGGACATTCACACTGCTTTGGATGAAAACTCTTCCCAAAGCAAGAACAGTTAATTGATTAATTGAATATTCTTTCAATTATTAAAGTCCTTACACAGTATTTTACTCTTGAGTTTGTTTCATTCTAAGTTATATATATATATATTATAAGCATTTCAAGGATATATGCCCGGAGAATGTCAAAGCTTCATGCCTAACACACTCATCAAAAATGTTGAAATTAAGCACAGCAGGTGAATCCTACGGTTATATTTTCCAATATATATATATATATATATATATATATATATATATATATATATATATATATATATATATATATATATATGTATAATAAGATTTACAAGGATACATGCTCGGTGAATGTCAAAGTTTCGTGTCTGATACACTGGCAGGGTGTTTTGTTCTTTTCATTCCTTTTTTGAATTCATACAGATTGAAAATGAATTATGATTCATGTATATTTGAATGTTAGTGTGTGCGTATGTGTGTCACGTATGGGTATGTGTCCACGTGTGTGCGTACGTGTTTGTGAGTACTTTCGCAAGAGTGTGTGTGCATTCACGTACATTAACTATCTATCTATCTATCTATCTATCGATTGATCCCGGTTTCTCTAGCGTTGGCCACTGTCAAGGTCGATTATGGGGGTAACAGTTTCATCGGATAAGTGAGGTGAAATATTTATTGGTAGTTTACACACGTGCTCACTTATCTTGTCTCTACTTTGCCAAACGTTACATCATGTCAGTGACAATTTATACTTGTAGAATTACTTTATTTGCATATTATCATATTTCCATATACATATGCACATACGTACAGATCTCAATCGGATATCTATCTACCACTCTCTCTCACTCTCTCTCTCTCTCTATATATATATATGTATATATATATATATATATATATATATATATATATATATATATATATATTTATATATATATATATACATATATATATATATATATATATATATATATATATATATATATATATATATATATATATATATATTACTTAGATGTAATGATATTTTTTTGAAAAGGGTTTTTAAAAAAACTCCTTAAAGCAAAGGTTAAAATTGCAATTAAAGAAGATGTAGCATCAAGTATTCTCCTTAACTGCCGGCTTTCAGGCTCGTTGAATGAGTGATGAAAGGAAGCCAACGGCTCTTGAAAAATTGAAAGAGACCAACCGGTGCCATCTTTATCTATATTAATATAGATGGCGCTCTTGCAAACCTTCATTTTTTTTTCTCCTAAGACTTGCAGCTGAAGTTGAAAAAAAAATCGAGTGGGAAGCGTTAATGTAAAACTAGATGAATAGATAAACGGGATATACAGGAAGAAGCAAAGGGAAGGAAGATACAAACCATGGAATTAAACTAAAAACAAGAGGAAGAAAATCCTGAATAAGCATAAAATTGAGCGTAGGAAAAAGAAGAGGATAATGACAAATAAAGGAAATGATTATAGTGGGAGAAAAGAGAGGGAGATAAAGAGGAAGGAAAGATCAAAAGAATGTGATCATAAGAAAAACTGTGAAATATAATGAATATGTAAATAAATAACCTTGATTCACCTTCAGAGTCGATAAGTGAACAACTGTAACGTCAAAATCAGTCATGTAAGGGATATTCCATCGGAGAATAGATATGGTCAGAATGAATTGTGTAAATGACATCCCTTACATTTTCCAGCGGAAAGAATCTAAGAGAGAGTGAAAAAAAATACAATAAAGAAAAAAACAACTTCTACAAGCATCTAGAATGTAATTGTTATTCTCACCCCTGTCGGAATAAGGATAGGACGTTTTACCATATTGCTGGGTAAGGTCTTTCAATGGAACGGAAAACGAGAATAAAATCAAGATGGAAAGAGAGAAAGAAAAATAATGCCCATAGCGATGGGAGGATATTCGAAAGAGAGAGGGGCGAGGATATAAAGCAGCAAAAGAAAGTTAAGCATAAAATGAAGAGGAAGATTCTAAAAGAAAAAATGAAAGATCGAAAGAAGGGAAGGGAAGGGAGAAAGAAAGAAAGAAAGAAAGAAAGAAAGAAAGAAACAAAGAAACAAAGGAAAAACCAGTAAATGTTATAAAAAAGTCTTTAAAAAATATTTTATGAATTATGATCAGAAACAGAGCAACAAACCAAATTTCAAAAAAAAGATTGGTGCAAATAAAATGTTCTAAACAGGGAGAAATAAAAATAGAAAATTTTCAACTTATGAAATCGATCAAACAGGAAAGGTTTAAAGAAAGGATTCATCAATCGATGAACGTTTTGAATAAAATTAGGGCAACATGCTTTGCTGAGAATTAAGATGAAATTCCTGCAAAATCCAAATTTCCCCGAAAAAAAGTTTTGTCGGGAAAAGAGGGGAAAAAAAAAGGAATGAACTTTTCAGAAGTTTGTTTTTTGTTAGGTTTTTCTTCAACTACAAGAAACAAAAAAATAGAATTCATTGATTGTTTTGCAGTAATTCGTTGTGGAGGCAGCACTAAATGCATTCCTTTCTCTCTTACAACGACGTCTCAAATACTTCCAACCAACTAAGCCTAATAGACGATCATTGACCTCTTTTGGATCTGAAGAAATATTCCGTATAAATAAAGGTCACTTTACCGTCTTTCTGATTATTGGGTATCTTTATAGGAACGCCCTACACTCTGTGTGTGAAACCAAAATCATTCTTTTTTTATATTTATTATTTCATTTAAATTACTCATGTACGCTAATGCGATGCTGGGACATTTATTCTTCCAGTTGCAATTGATTCTATGTAAAAAAGGTTGTAATGAACTGTTCTCGTTATGGATTGGACTCCATCCATTTCCAATGATTGTTGGAGGAACTGACTGATACCGTTCAAAATAACTTCTAGTTTTTTTAACCGTAACTGCTGTCTGCAAATATATGTCACTCGCAATAACACTCAACTTTACATATTCTCTATTCAGTCATGAAACACGTACTGATTTCTACATTGGTCTCATGCTACAATGGCGTCATTGTCTACAGTTGCAGAAACTGAAGAAATTATTTTCAATTTATTTTTCGTGACACATACGACCTAGTGAACTCCTAAAACAGATCTACAGGAAGGATATGTATCAAAGCAGCCATAAAAATTCTGACATATATATATATATATATATATATATATATATATATATATATATATATATATATATATATATATATATATATATATATATATATATATATATATATATGCCAGGAATCTAACAATGATTAAAGACAGTGATGTTTTTTGTACCAGGTAGGGGATATTTCAGTGCAGAAGTAAACAATATACAAAGACACTCACTGGGGAAGAAGCAAAAAATCGGAGAGATATGTCTATGGAACGATACAAATCAAAAAAAAAATTCTGTATGAAATAATCTATGTTATCTATGAGGTATAACTCAGGATATAAAAGCCCAATTCTGTCGGTAACACTTACATTTATTCCTGATAAACGCAAATTGCTGTCTTCCTGATTTGCAATACGCTTCTATTGTGAAATAACTTGGCGCATTTTATCATGATAATTTTCATTGCATTTCTGGAGTAAATCATTTCCATTTTCTTCAGTAAAATTAACTATAATGCAATACTATAAAACCTTTAGCAATACTCACTGGGTGCCCCATTGTATCCCTTTGCCACATTGAGCTATATATATTGGATAATATTATTAAAAACACATTTATCTGGAGAAAAGTGATTAGCAAATTATTCTCGTATATCATTACTACTGCAGTGAGCTTGATACTCCCTTTTAAACATGTCTCGCACAGCTATGCTTAATAGATATCAATATAATGATAGTTTTCCGTCTGAGATGATGTTTATCAAGCTCAACTTGGAGATCTTTACACATACAATGAGTTAGATACTTATATCATCGCACCCTTTAGCTTAATCTATTTTGAAACTGAAATAACAAAGGACTTGCCTTGTTGCAGGAATATCAAACGACCGTTGCACATCACGACTCACGACGTGGTTCCCCAGAGAACACATATAAAACTGTGGCCGGCAAAAATAGGATGATATGATGAAATGACCAAGATCAGAAATAATTGGCTCTGTATCGCCAACGATCGAAGGGTTTGAATATTCTCAAGGATTCACCACACCTCTCAATCATGGGTGTCGCGGAACTGATACTTTCTTAGCTTGTCTATTTCTTCACGCTATATTTTGCAGGCTACTGTTCTGCATATGATCTCTGGGGATCAACGTTGTGAGTCATGATATCCATCGGTTGTCTTATAACATGACCCAGCCTTTACTATTTGAGTTTTTCAAATTGATTCTTTGACATCCCTGACTCCTGTTTTTCCCCTAATATGTTGTGCCGTTTTGCGATCTCTCCATATGATGTTGAGCATATTTCTCTCATCTGCTAGTTGCATGGTTCTCAGTTTGGGGGTCAATCATCCTGATAGGTTCCATGTTTGAGCTCCTTACGTGGCTACCGGGAGGATGTATTTTCTGTGCACCTTTCTTTAAAAAGAATAGAGGGATTTTTAGGCTTTGTAATTTTCAGTTATTTCATTTTCTTATAAGATTGATCATTTTGATGATAGTTGAGTGATGGTCACATCATCATGGTTAGCAGCAGGAGAAGACTTTTGTCTTCCATTGTTGAGCTTAGATTTTCCTCAAGATTCGCTAGACCTCTCGATCATGGGTGTAACAGACCCAGTACTTCTTGAACTAACCCGTCGAATCATTTTTTTTGTTGGTCACAATTCTACATTCAATTTCTTTGGATTAACTTTGTAAGTGACAATGCTCACTGGCTCTTTGACATACCTGTAACATGATCATCCCATAGACATTTGAGTTTTCTTATGATTTCTATGAAATCTTTTGGCCCTGCTTGTTTTCTGATATACTGTACTGTCTTTCAATCTCTCAACATGATGTGAACTCTGATTCTCTTGCGTGCAATTCACACTTGATAAAATAAAAGACTGCTAACAATGTTAAAACCAAAATGATTTTTTTGATTGCTTCTTTTGCTTTTTGTCTCAATAGCTTCACTTCACGTTGACTGTACATTTTTTTTCCAAGAATAGGTCTTCTAAGTCTTTTGAATTGGTCCGTAGAAAAGTTTCCACATTAAAAAAAAAAAAGAAAGAACTCAGAATTGCTTTTAAACATAATGTTTAAAGTGCCTATTCTATGAACTTTACTCAAAAAAGAGAAAAAAAAATCAAAGTTTAAAATTAGGTGCAATTGAAGGGAAAAAATAGACCTATCGTATTTTCCCCCAAAGCAAGTATCTCAGAATTTTATTGAACCGATCGATATTTACACGAGGTTGACCTACTTTGCTTGAGACCAAGTTTACGCCAAATTGAATGTTTGTTTCTAGTAAAAGTGAATTAGGTTACAGAGTTAAGATTGTCAACGCTGGTTATCGTGTACCAGTGGTAAGAGATCATCATCATCATCATCATCATCATCATCATCATCATCATCATCATCATCATCATCATCATCAATCTCTAACGTCAGTTGTTGAACATAGACCCTCCCCAGTATTCGCCACATCTGTCTATAGTTGGCGTAGTAGAGTCAATACTTTCTAAATAGTTCCTGTTCATATCTCCATTCAATTTTCTCCCAGATTCAGTTGCACATGTGATCTTTCAAGATCCATGTCGTATGTCGTGACAACAATTGCTTGTCTGCTATTCTTGCAACATGACCAGCCTATTGCTATTTGAGATTTTTAACACTTTTCATGGTGTCTTGGACTCCTATCTTTTCTCTGATATACTATGCTATCTTATGATATCTCCATATGAGGTTAAACATGATTATTTCATGTGGACGTTGCAGGGTTCTCAGTTTGATGGTGAATTTTTTGGTTAGGTTCTATGTGTCAGCCCTATAGGTGACTATAGGTTGGATACATTGGTTGTAAAACCTTCTTTCTGGGACAAATGGATTTTTTGTACCGGAAATCTGCTATTGCAATGCATTCTTTGCCTGATTTCATCTGATGACTTCATGGGGACTTGCTGTACAAGGTAGATGAAGTGGTTTACCACCTCCAGTTCTGCATTTTTAAAAATTTATATTTTTGTCTCCTTGTTCCCAACATGCTTGTTGTACATGACATTTGTTTTGCTGAAGTTTATATGGAGGCCAACTTCCTTGTTTGTTTTATTCAGTTCATCTACCATTATTTGGAAATCATCAACATTTTTAGCAAACAGGACTACGTCAGCAGTAAATTCGAGGATACTTAGGTATTTGCAGTCCAACTTTTTTTTTCCTTTGTGTTGTCATTCTATGTTTTGGAAGATCATCTCAGGGCAGGCTGTGAAGAGCTTTGGTGAACTGGCTTCACCTTGTTTCATGCCTTTTTCAAGTTGAAAAGTCTAAGAGTCTTTATCTAGTCGTACGAAAGAACTTCTATGTCAGTAGATATGTTGCAGTATCCTGACATATCCTTGATAATGTAACGCCCAGTATACTGAACAGGGGTAAAGGTATGCAAATGAAATTAATGAATTGAAAAAATATTCATATTTTCTTGCAGCAAATTCATCACCAACAAAATTCCTAACATGTATGTGATATTAAAACAAACGTGCAAATAAAATGCTTGTCATCAAATACTGCTGTTGAAACACGTGCCGTTATAACGAGTGTTTAGCGTGTGAGTTTGAATCAAAATCGAAACGACACGTACCAAAACTATAAAATCGAAACCCCGCAAATAAATACAAAAGAAAAATTAACTGATAACCATTTTTACTAATTATCATTAAGATTAGTCCCCTTTAACAAAAAGCTTAAAACTTTCTATACCGACTTTTGTTCGGGCAGTCCATTTCCTCTTTCCATCATAAAAGTCCCCACAACGACTCATCCGACCCATTATCGGCGTTTATGAGGAGTAATATGCAATATCCCTAAGTTTATATGAAAGAAAGAAATTGGATTGTTATGTTGGCATGTTTCTTTTCAAAGTTATAATCTGGATCAAAGATTCTGATTCTTTATTCGTAGACTTACGAGAACTACAGTTTGTGAATTAGAGCTACCTTTGATAAAAGCTCAAAAAATTATCCGTATGTTTTATGTATATCTTATATATGTAGCAGTTACAAAGGAGGAGGTGAACGTGAAATATATTCTCTGTAATGAATTATTAGCATATGGTTGATAATCATTATGTTATATACGGTATCAATATAAACTATAGTCAAAGACTTGTAAGTAAAGAAATTATTATACAATATCATTTCTATCAAACGCAAAACTCTCCAGACAGGTTGCATCAACAGACACATTATCACCATTTCGTTGCTTAGCTTTTAAATCTTATGTCTTGTTTCTCTCGGGAGAAATTGAGGAAAATAGAAAGTTTCCATTGTATGTTTGTGAAGGTTTTATTTTCAAACGCATCAACGATCAGGTTTAGTTAGACATTCAGTAAAAAACGTCATATAATCAACATCTTTAAAAGAAATACTATGAGTGGTTACCAACGGATAAGTTACTTTTCTTGCCTATTGTTTGGCAGTGATTACTATAAAAGCCCCAAGTTTCCCAAAACAAGCGTTAATACTGCCGGATGCACACTAATGGACCGATGTAATATAAGCTTACATTGTTGATCGAAGACCCCATGAAAGAAAAAAAGTATTCGGCTGGGGGATATAAAACAAAACATATTTTGTAGACATAATAAAGGGTAAATGATTGAATTTCCAGCCAACTAGCTTGCAAGACCCACTTAAAAACTGAATAAAACTATGTTGATGCAGACAATCTGATGTTGGCAATTGTGTAAATGCACAATGAAATATTCAATGATGGAGAGGTCTGGCGAATCCTGGGAGAGGTTCACGTTCAACAATTGACGATAAAAGAATGATGATGATACGTGAAAGAATAATTAAAATAAACATTCCAATGATATAAACGAGTATGAAATATCTTAAAGCATGTCTATTTATCTCTGCCCTGGGTCATTTTACATTCAAAATATTTTTATATACTCTCTTGCCGATTCCTGCTTTGTAAATATACTTCACACTCTCCAATGATATTTTCCCATCTCACTAAAGGAAAACATTGGCCTTATCTCGTCCATGACTGCGAAAGGATAAAGTCTTTCCATCTCTAGGATTGAACTCATACCTCAGCTGCAGTACATAATGTAAAGACAATACCAACAGTCCCCATGTATAGATGAAACCAACACTTCGATATATTTCCTGGGTTACTGGATTGGTCAGTGATGTCCAATAAAACTCCAGATATCAAACTGTTTGATTTTTACTCGTTGACAGGTACACATCTACGGAAAATAACATGTATGGTAGGCATTTAAATTGTGCTCATGTCCAAACTTCTGACGCAGTGACACCAATCTCTTACATACCTTTACTGTTACAGGTCCAGTTAGTCATTCAATAGAACCTGTCATGTGACCATCGTCTTTCTGCCGCATGGGGTGATCACTTACAAAATTGGAAGATAGATTGCTGATCAATGAATAAGTTACTTATCATGCTTTTTGTTTGATCACTAAATAGTCTAAATCTTCAAAAGGCAAGCATAAACGCAGGCAAGTATAGAGTAAGAAATAATTCAGCAAAAAATCACTCTGCAAATCAAACCCCACACTGATAACCTATCAAGAGAGGAAGAATTGAAAAATGAATTCTGTAGATACAATAAGGAGTAAATGGCCCCTAGATTCTTGGGTGCGTCCTTTACGCTGGAAACATACGTTCATAGTTATCCAGCCAACCAGCTTATTAGCCAGCCAGCCAAACTTGAAAACTGAATGATGTCAAGTTGACAGTTCAAGTGACAGTCTTGCAAGCAGGTTTTTAATATCAGCTCCAAAATACGAGTCAAGTCCGTGAAATCTTTAATTAACAAATATGGCTCAAAAGGAGAATTACAACTGCGCATTTGTTTCTTTCATTGATGCAAATTATTCCATGATTTGTGCGTGTGTCCGTTTTTTATTTTTTTCAATTTTATCAGCCCATCAAAATCACACTCTGCCCTGACCTGTGGAGGCTCCCAAATATAAAATATTGGTTTTTCTCTCTCTTTCTCTCTCTCTCTCTCTTTCTCTCTCTCTCTCTCTCTCTCTCTCTCTCTCTCTCTCTCTCTCTCTCACACACACACACACACAACACACACACACACACACACACACACTTTACTTCATGGAGAGACATTTCATGGTCTTTTTACGAAATGATCTGAAAATCGGAAATGGTGATTTTAGAAAAATCATTAAATTTAATGGATTTTTCACAAAGTTCTAGTTTGTACAAGAGAACAGTAATACTGTCTGTTAGCACTGAGCATTGGCACTTGAAGGTATGTGGTCATGTAGTTCAATGCACTTTATCATTACCTGAAAATTTGTAAAAGGGATTTAATCATTTCGATGTACTAAATCTTTTCACCCATGATAATCAAAAACAAATTATGCATCTGTAGAAAATTACTGTCTAACTAACCGAGGGTAGCTAATAGGAATTTGATAGAGACTGCTCAATGGCATCCCTCCAAGTGTGGCCAAGAGCACATAACATACCCGCCATATCTTATGTAGGCTACAGCGTGACGGGGAACTTGAAAGACAGAATGTACCATGAACAGATACGAAACATTAATCATAAAAGAAACTCATTCAAAATGCAATTAGGCAGATAGCTGTAAATGTCTCGACACGGCTCACCAACTGTACAGAAGGTGCATCCGTGTATTCAAAGTAACGCCAAACATGTACACCATATTTTGCGAATAGAGTCACAGTTTATTTAAGAAAGTGATAATTATCTATATGTACGTAAGTCTTTGAGCCACCTTGTATATGATAATATTTGGTAACTTATTGAAGGTTGTTTACGAAGAGTGAGAAGAAAGATGATATAAAACACAAACAGTAAATCTTTCACTTTTAACATTACTTTCTATGATGTAGAAAAACGATATTTCATGTGTACCAACATAATAGTAATAAGGATATTGTAAGCAAATAGATTTAATGACTGATTTCAGTGCATGGTACTAATCTACTAAAAGATTTCCCCGCTACTTTGAAAAATCTTTTACTGACATTGGTAACAATAGTTGTTTACAATTCAGATGTCTAGAGTAAAATAGTAATGGATATGCTAATTGTAAAGTATTTCGTACCTACTGTCTGATGGTGAAAAGGCTAGATATATCACAATGCAGTTAACAAGACCAAACTGACGTGAAACAATAAAGACAATGTAAGTACCTGAGACGTCCTGGTTATGAACTCCCACGGTCTGTATTCGTCAAGTACTCCTTACGACACTTGATACAAAACAATGGAAAATCGATGAGAACAGATGCCAGTGTTTACCCCGTCGACTTCGAAAGGAAAATAAATATATAAATAAATCCTCGGTTTCGATGGGCAGACATTACAATGTTTGTCAATCGAAATCCATGTAAACTACGGAATGGACTAAATTGCAAGAACGTCGTCTCGCGTAGAAAAGTTTTCCTTGAAAAAAAATTGATTTGTTTCTATATGATTTATAGAATAATCTTAGCGAGCAATTTAGAAATTGTTGGTTTTCCTTTCCGTAACCTCCGATTTATTTTGCATTTTTTCTCCTTCTTATCCAGCTAGAGTATTTCAATTTCGTATTTGGAGTGATACGAAATTTCCTTTCGTGACTTGCTTTCAGACATTTATTCATTGTGTTTTGTTCTGTCTTGCTCGTTTCATTTATAGGTCACTTTTTAAACGTTATTTTTTTTATTTATTCTTTATTTTTTTTTCTTGTCTTTGCCTCTTTGCCCTCTTCCTTTTGAGCTCTCTTCTGTTTTCCCGCTTGCCTTTCTTTCCGACTCACTTTTTTGTTTTCCTTTCTCTCAAACATTTTTTCGGGATTTCACTATAGGTGGTTCTTCTTTCACTTCTCTCTCTCTCTCTTTCCTCCGATATTTGTTATTATTCTCAGTCTTTGTTATGCATTTTTACTGATTTCAGCTCTGTAGGGTGTACAGACAAACGGCTGGGTGGGGTATAAACGATTGAACGTTTGCATTATGCCAGTCATCCAAATTTAGAGGACTTGTTTGCCTTTAAAATCAGGATCGAAAATTACCTTGGCTCGAATACTGACAATTTATACTGTAGAAAATTGTAACTATTGAACCAATTTTGCTCTGTTTTCTATTTATTTCCGAGTTTGTTTGTTTGTTTTTTTTCACTTACTTTCCTTTGTATATTTTTTTTCTTTCCAGCTTTTTCTTATTTAGTGCCTCTGGCCTTTCTCGGTCAATTTATGCTGAATTTCCTTTTTTGATGTTCACCTTGATTTTTTTTGTCCTCATTTTCTTCAGTTTGTCTTTATTTTTTCTCACTTGATAATTCACCCCGGTTCCCAATCAAATAGTTTCCCCAGTCACCTCATTTTCATATGATCTCGCTCCTTCATTTTTTTATCTCTTTTTATTTTTTTTTTTCATTGAAAATAACACATTCTTTCCGTCTTTGTTCTTCTTTATTTTTTTACTTTTGTTCAGTCATTACTCTTTTTTCTTGATCTTTCTTTTTCTTGCATATTTTTCTTTGATTCTTCCCCTTCCTTTCTTTATATCCACTGGTTCTTCTTTTTTATGGTTGCATTCCTTTTTACTCATCAGTTTCAAATTTCTTCCTTCCTTTAAATAACTTCTTTTTTTTCCATTTCTTCTTTTCCACTTATAAATTTATTCCTCTCCCTCGTTTTTTGCTATTTCTGTTCTTTCTTCCGGTCAGGTTTCTTTTTTCAATAATTTCATCCTACATCCATCTTGTTTCTTCTCAAATATCTTTCTTTTCGACGATTAGTCACTGATTTCTTTATCCCATCTCTCTTTTCTTTTCTTCTATTCTACCTTTTCTATCCTCATCATGTCCCTTCTTCTGTTTTACTCTACTCATATATCCACATATCTTTCTTCACTTTTTTTTTCTCCCTTTTGTTTTGCTTCTAGCGATCTTTTTTTCGTCTCCTTTTCTCTGTTTGCCGGAACCTATAAAATAATTAAAAAGAAAAACAAGAATCTCGGCTCAAAAGAACCGAAAGGATATTTTAAACGATGGTCTCTTATTCATGACCTATTTCATGCAACCATAAAGAATTCTAATATAAGAAATATTAGATAAATAATTGTATCAATGTCGGGAATACAGGGTGGAATAATATTTGCACGAAAAATCCCAACACAGAAGAACTAAACTCTTCTGTATACCAAGTTAGGTTTCCTGTTATTATCAGTTATAGAGGATTATACAACAGGCTTTGATTAAATCATAATATTAGTAGGTAACAAATTTACTCTTTGCTGTCCAAAAATTGATGACTGTTATTGAATAATTTTGTAATTGCATTGTAGGTATGAATATCATCTTTCCCTCTTTTTTTTGTACTAGAATTTAAAGGTTCTTGTAGTTTTCAGTTCTGTATCTCAGGAATCATTCACAAACTGACAGACAAACTCCACACCCATTGATGTCTACAAAAAAAAATGAAATTTTAAACACAGGATAATCCATGGCCCCCTACAGTCGATATGTTAGTTGGGGCTAATCAATATACACTCACATAGGAACCCAAAATCTTATTGATTTCAGTCAGCCAGCATCAAACATTCTCATCATTCTAGAAAAAGCTTGTTTTAGAAACTACACTTGTTTGAAAAAGTTGATTCCTACGACTGCCTGACGTAAGCGGAAAATTTTCAGATTTATTTCCAGATTAAAGTCAAAAGTTATGTATCATGTTGTTTTTCCTGAGTAATATTTGGTTAAACAATTGAAAAAGTCTGAGATATCAAAACAAAATACAACGGGACTCGATAAAAACAATGGAGACGTATGGTCTATCCAATGAGCACTTGTAGATCAGACTGTAGAATGATCTTTTGCTGCCAACCACTTATAAGCAGACCAATGACTCTATATGAATAAACATAGAAAAACACAGACCATAACAGTGGGAAAGGAGACAGATCAAACAATGACTACAAGAAAAATCGCATCATGGGCGTGGGGGGTCACTGCTTTGACCTACTGTACCACTCAGAGCGAGGGAACCTACGCACAACTAAGGATTTTTTTTATGCTCGCGTCACTTGAATTATACTCAGATTCACACTTCTAGAACCCTGGTAATATCGATCAAAATTTAGAAGTGAAGAAAGAAAAAAACAGAGAGTCGAATACGAAATCTCCTGGTACAAATAATATGTACAAGTGTAACCCTTTGATGTACCAACCCCTATGAGATAATCAAGATTCAAACATAACCTTCCAAAGTATGGTCAAGTCGAGATTAAAATCCCTGATACTGAAACCATGTAACCTAGTACAATCTGCCAAATGATACTTGGAATGATGATTGGAACTGCCAAGTGGTACCAACTACCCACACCCTTCTCCAACACGTTATGGGTCAACGTGGCAGGTTATAGCTTAAAATTCCCAATGATTTGTCAGACCAAAAATGTACTGGTCATCAGTCCTAAGATGCCCAGCCACATCATTTGCTTTTGACGGGGGTGATGCACTTCAAAAGCTACTACCCAAACATAACACCAATAATATCACCAGAAAATAGCCGTTCTTGCTGAGTCAAGAGTCTCAAAAGGCTCAGCCTGATCATTTACTTCGAGTGGGAATGATTTGTCCCAAATGCAAGTACCCAAACACAACCCTTGGAACATCAAGAAGGAAACAGTGCCGTACGTAGGAACCTACAACGTCAGGACACTCTCCATAAACATGCATCTAACCACTATGGAAATGAAATCAAGAACATCAAATGAAACATTATCGGTATCAAAGAATTTGAAAGACCAGGAGAGGAAGTAATCGAACTAAACAAAAGAGAAGAAAAAAAGCAAAGCGGAACTGGTTTTCTAATTCATAAAAAATTCAAAAACGATGTTATTGGATTTAAAGAAAACTCAGACCATGTAGCCAGTGTCAATGTACAACTCTCAAAGGGGTACAAATTGAATGTCATTCAAAATTATACCCCACTTCATAATCGACCAATGAAGAGATAAACAACTCCTATAACAACTTGAATTCCTTACCCTCAGAAACAAACAAAAATATTTGAACATCATTATGGGAGACTTCAATGCCCAAGTGAGACAAGGTACTGAAAAATGCGTCGGCAAGTATGGATACAAATTACGGAAGCAGACGGGCGAAGATCTGGTAAATATTGCAACTGCAAACGGGCTCAAAATCATGAACAGCTTCTTAAAAAGAAAGTCAACAGAAAGTGAACATTGAGGAGCCCCGAACATGAAACCTAAAATTAAATAGACTACATCGTAGTGGACAAGAACAACACGATCAAATATGCAGATCCTAAATCAAGTCAATATAGAAAGTGACCACGAAATGATGAAACCAAAAGTTCAAATTAACATCAAAATAGAATGCAGGGAAATGTTCAACGCCAATCTGCAACCATTTACCGTTCAAAAAGAACTCATCCAACCATTGAAACTGGAACTGAAAAACAGATTGGAACTCCTGACCAAAACATGAAAGAATGTCAACGAATTCAACAACATAACAATATCCCCCATTGCAGTTGCAAGTATGTTTAAAAGAAAAAAAACTGAAACAAAAGCATAAACCGACCCCCAGAAGAAATTAAAAATCTTGTCGAAAAACGCAGGAACATCAAGCCTCCACCAACAACAGAGAAGAAGCAACAAAGGTGAGCAAAACCATCAAAAAAAAAGATTAGGAGAACAAAAGGAGATACACGACAGCAGTCATTGAAAGCATTAAAAAAAAGGGTAGAAAATTCAAAACTTTTGGAAAATCTCTCCGTACAAAATGAAAGCAAATTTCTAGTGTGCTCAAAGCAAATAGACAACTGATAATAGATAGAAAGAGAATTGTCGAACGTGCCAAGAAGTTTCATTAAACAGAGGACACAGAAATATGAACAGGAAACACGAGCAGAGAATGATCAATTCAAGGATTTCCCAGAAGTTACAAAGCAGTGAGTGAAGTGAGCCATCAACCAAACAAAAAAAGAAAATGTCACTGGACTTGATGACATCGCTACTGATATAGTCAATAAGCTGGAGAAGACATCACAAGAAAAATGGCCACCTATTCAATTTATGCCGCAAGCAAAGTGATGCCACAAAAGAGTGGAACACTGCAATCATAATGCTGTTTTACGGAAAAGGGAATTCAAAAGACCCCAGCATATATAGGCCAATAAGTTTACTAAAGTACATTCACAAACTCTTTGGCAAGATTATCACCAACTGAATCAGCAAAACACTGGACGAAAAACAACCACGGACCAAGCTGGCTTCTGGAGAAGCTACTCAACCATCAGCGAACCCCATTCAGGAGAACAACTAAAAAAGAAAACAGTCAAATAAAAATTACCACCAGCTGGAACATTCGATTCAGTGAAAATCCCAAAGGTCTTTGACGCAATAACACAACAAGGTGTAGACATATCTATATCCACCGATATTGTAGTTCCTTCATCAGGCTACGTGAAGAGTGATCCTTTTCAACTAGAGAAAGGCATGAGATAAGGTGACACTAGCTCGCCCAAAATTTTTGCAGCTTACCTTGAGATTATCTTCTAAAACTTAAAATGGGCATATAGAGGAATCAAGATGGACAGAAATTATCTAAGTAACCACAGATATACTGACCATATCGTTTTTTTTTACTAAGAACTATCGCTATCTTCAAAGAATACGAGATGATCTGAACGAAGCAATCAAGAGAGTTGGCTTCGACATAAACTTCAGTAAAACAAATGTCATGTATAAGAAGGATATTTGGGACAAAAACACAACGGCTGAAATTGAAAATGAAGAGTTGAAGAAGGTAGACCATTACATTTACCAAGGATACCAAGTGTCCATGGAGGCATCAAAAGAAGAAATAATGCAAAGAATCACACTGGATTGAAAAGCTTTCGGGAGAGTTAGCTCGACTTTCAAGAACTAGAAAATCGTAAAAAGAAGAGAATACAACCAATGATAATCACACATGGAGGTATGACATGGAACCTAACCAAAATATTAATCCTTAAACTGGGAATCATGCAATGTGCACCTAAAAGAAACATACAAAACCTCACATGGAGAGATCATAAGACAGCACAACATATTAGAGAAAAAACAGGAGTCCTGACCATCGTAGGAACTACAAGGAAATTCAAATGACAGTGGGCTGGACATAATACCAGAATGACGGATAACCTTTGGACATCACGACTCACAACTTTGATCCTCAGAGATCAGGTGCAAGGCTGTAGCCGACAGAAAGTAAGATGGCGTGACAAACTAGATATTTTTAGAAAGTACTGGCTCCACGATGCCCATAGTAAAAAAAAAAGTCTTATTTATTTTGGGGAAGGTCTATGATCAACTACTGACGCTAACTGATGCTAAACGACAGATACACATCGCTGACAATCATTTTAACTGATGATAAGATTAAGGCTAGATTTTCAATTATATATTGTTATCCAATATTTTAACTCGATACCCAATAAGTAAAATATGGTTAAACGAGCCAAAAATACGGTTAACTGTACCATCAGATGACTCTCACAACAGATCAAGTGACAACGTCCAATCAATACTCTAGCACTCAACTCAGGTTTAGGAATGATTATAGCAATGAGGGGTGGTTTAAATGCTTACTCAGATTTAAATGCCTCTAGTCTTTTTGTTAGACTGAATGTTCTGATAATGATTGGTATAACAGACGTTCCTTTTTTCTAAACAATTTAATGTTCAATGACACGTTTTGTTTATTTGTCAATCTGTTCACTTTCCTTCAGGCTGGGATTTGTGAAGCAATGAAATCCACAATCAAATATATCCCTTTCTAAGTCGCCAATGATTAAATCAGTCTTCGGGGAATCGGTTGATAGGATTATCCTAACAACGGTCGCATCTTCACTGTAAAGAAAAGACATTTGAACAGACTTTGTCACCATGGCAGTGTATAAAAGGCTTCATCATTTCTGCTTTATTTGTTCTTCTACGTTTTATTATCTGGAGTCCGTCAGGGCAGATCATTTATATCATCTTTGAAATCATATGTGAGGGAAAGATTGCCATTCTTATATAAGCGTCAGTGTAATGTTTGTGATTTGTATGTGTGTGTGTGTGCGCACGTGTATGTGTGTGAGAGCGTTTTACAATTATTCAACAGTGTCAGTTACCCACGATCAACCCAAGAAATGTATAATCTCCAGGTTGATAATTGTCACAATTTGCAACGATAATAACGTTTGCAATTAAGATATGCCGAAAGAGCTTCAGTAAAGTGGAAAGGCAAGACTTCTTAACTTGATCAAAAAAGGGGAAATTGTATCCTAAAGCTGCTAAAATATACGTTGAGAACAGAACATCTATCTGTCTATGTATAGACAGATACAAACTTTCAAACACTGAATAATGTGTATGTGTCTGAGTTAGTGTGTGACAGTTATTTCTGCAACAAACATAGAAGCCGTCGAAATAATGTGGAACATTTTTCTGTGGTATGGTAACAAGCCAACAAATGTACATAACTTGACGATGGGACCATATCTGCTTATTTTTTATCTCATTTTTTTTTTGTTCAATATTTTTCAAAAATTTGCAACCATAGGATTATAAAAATATACAATGATATTAAATACATTACTGACTTTTAGCCATAGAAAAAGTGTTAGGTTGAAGATAAGAGAACACCAAATGATAATATTCAACACAGACAATTTGGCTCTTCACACTACTAAGATCAGCATTACAAAATCTCAGCTACCCCTTCCCCGTTTGTCTTATACCAGTCTATGCTAAACTAAATCAATATATAGGATAGCAAGACATTACTACTGTATAGTTAATATATTACTGGGTGTCAAACATTCGTGGCTTTGTCCCAGGCTGAGCTAAGCTTAGTATGTATGTGTTGGTTGGTGATAAGACTACGAGTATTGCAGATCGTTACAACTGATGTGAGTACAAAAATGAACCAAGCTTTGTAATTACAAAAGTTAACTTTTACCATCTAAAGGATAAAGTTGAAATTCACATGTACAATATTCGATTTACCTGATTATTTTCATCACTGATTTAGGATCATTTACAAAAATGGTCACGCAGAAAAATTACTATCCACTGCATTGAGTCAATACTTCATTCATAATGCTGGCATTGAGATACCTATTTACGCACATCGATGTACATAGATATATTTACATATATGTATACATATATATAGTACATGCTAGCTGGCTATTTGAGATAGATATACATATTTGTTGATGGATGGATAGATAGATCACTAGATGAGAGACAACAAATGACAGGTGGATAGATATCAACGATGGGGGCATTCTTCATTTGTTGATGTGGTATGTTGCTCACCTGGGTTCAACAAATCAAAACTTGACTGGGCAATATTCCCGTAGAGATACATTTGTTTGCACTATCTACCAAAAAAATCTCCGTATATACTCTACTGTCAGTGCTGAACAATTGATCGCTCAAGATTTGGGCTTACTCCCAAATAAATACAAGAAAGGTTTTAATCTTTCGGCTTTTCAACTCCGGATGATTGGAAATACGCAGTGACTAGAATATATGGTACGAATAAGCCAACATTGATAGATAGGTATTCCCGAAAGAAACAGCGTACTTGACAGAAAATGATTTTTTATCAAGTTTTCTTGCTGGATTAGTCTCGGGAGTGGTTTCAAATGCCCGGCAAGACAATGGAGATCGTGGATAAGTTGACAGACGGACAGAATGATCGAACTGCTCAAAGTCCTCATGTGTATGAATACTGGTTTGTGTGTATCTGTGTATGTGTATGCGTGTGTGTGAAGCTCATATGTATAGAGAAAGGAAAACATACCAATAGAGAGAGAAAAGGAAAGACAGAAATATATATATTGACGGGTATGTATGATGGACAAATGTGACTTTTTATGTTAGTTTCCTTGTTTCTATGTCCGTATGCATTACATAATAGAAATAATCTACATTATTATCTGTTGACATAAAAATCATCCCGCACCAATTTTAGATGATGGACTACCCCCACTTCAAACAGTTTAGTCACTTTTTAATAAAAACGTTAGATGTAACTGGAACGAATTAAACATTGATTCACACCATCAACAGCTTTGTAGTTATGAAATATCGTCTTAATGATAGTGAAAAGAAACTACACGATCTATATATATATATATATATATATATATATATATATATATGTATATATATACATAAATATATATGTGTGTGTACGTGTGAATATATCTACCAAGTGAATCATGACTCGGGTATATATATATATATATATATATATATATATATATATATATATATATATATATATATATATATATATATATATATATATATAACGAACGCAGTGCAGCACTTGGCAACTAGGAGTTCGAATTGTCTAAGGTAATGTTAGCTCAATCAGTGGAGTAAAGTTGCGTTATAACTGCTTCCCGTTTCGTGTTTCGTACTGAGCTCATTTTATTCATCCATTTACGTGGTTGGCTGTTAGATTTCCTACTCAGTTTATAATGGTGTCGAGCGAAAATTGCTTTAATTCAATGATCACATAAAAGTTCAGATACATTTGTCAATAACCAGTATTCATATCAAAAACACAACTGTCCCTTCCTTTGTGGTGCAATAAACCTATTAACCATTGTCGTTAAACTCTATGCGAGATGTATCTTCAATATTTTGTATAAATTATCTGAGAATAGGTTCTTTTAATTTAAAATTCTTTTGATTTAAAATAATTTATATTTTGCCAAGATCGACTTGATTACATCACAAACTGCAAAATTGATCTTAAACATTACACAAAAAAAAGAATATAACGTATTGCTATAATTATACATTATTTGATGCATTCATGTTTTGTTTTGATTACAAGAATTACTTGAAATTATTTGTAGGAAATTACGTTTGCTTTAATTTTTAAAATCAGGTTTTGACATATACAGGGTCCATGCTTTGTAGGGTGATGGCTTTCATGGCCAGCTCACCCAAACTCTTCACAGACTACCTCGAGATGATCTTCCGATACCTAGACTGGAAGAATATAGGAATCAAAGCTAATATCTGAGCAATGTCTGATTTGCAGATGACATAGCTCTTTTCATAGAGAACTTACAAGACCTCCAACTAATGCAAGATGAACAGAACGAAGAAAGCAAGAAATTTTGCTTACACATGAACTTCAGCAAAATAAAGGCCATGTGCAACATCCACGTCTGAAATAAGAACACAGATATCAAAATTGAAGATGCAAAACTGGAGAAAGTAGACCAATACATGTACCAACGACAATGAATCTTCTTGAAGCTCACAAAAGAAATCATGCAAAAAATCACTCTAAGATGGCTGGCCTATGGCAGAGCAATCCCAAATTTCAAAAATAAGAATATTCCATTAATCCTAAATAGAAGAGTATCCAACCAATGCATCCTCCCGATAATCACCTACGGAGCTGAAATATGGAACATAACGATGAGGCAGGGCTGCAAACTAAGAAACATGCAACGAGCATATGAAAAAATCATGCTAAACCTCATATGGGGATATCATGAGAAAGCACTGACTATCAGGGAGAAAACCGAAGTCTGAGACATCATAGATTCTACTAAAAGAGCTACGAAAGAAGGAAGATAGCTGATGGACATCACGAGTCACAACATGAATCTCCAAAGATCACAGGTGATACTGAGGCTAGCAGAATACAAGATGTAGAGACGAACTAGAAAGATTTTAAAAGTATTGGCTCAGCAACGTTTTCGATAGAGAGGTGTGATGAATCCTAGGGTCGATAAAAAACTGAAGATGATGGTGATGACAGGTGTCTGCAGGGACAGTGTTGAAACACAAAGGGTCAACTTTAATTTGGTTTAGAGATTGTTTGAATTTTCTCATGAGGACCTTCAGAGAAAGGTTTCACACGTTGAGATAGAGAGTCTTATTGCTTGCTATACAGTATTTCGAAAAATATTATACGTTTTCGAACTAAAATCCAGCGGACTATACATTCTTTCACATCGATGGTCTCTTTCCTGTCACCCAAGTCCAAAGGTCAAACTTTCCTCGTCCATGTGTGACGTGAATCCGCCTAAATATTCAAGAATCTCATGAGAGAGCTGAAATTTGGATATCCAGAAAAAAAAAATATATCAGAAGTATATTTCAGCGTTGAAACATCATCATATGGCAAGTAACGTTCTAGTCCACATGGATAGTTATCCATTTATATACGCATATCATGTGAGTGTAGTTGTAGAGCACCCGTTAATAAGCACTTATTCATGGTAGATATGCAAAGAAACAACAATTTTATCGTCGACCGAGCGTATTGATACTTCACTGGTTTTAGGCAGTGGACAAGAGGCGAAATTTCGATCCAAGGCTGACCGTATCGATACCCTGATCCTAGGCAGAATTACTGATCCACACGTTAATAATCCCAACATTTTGATGGATACTTAGCTAGTATAAGCATAATGCTCAGCTTAATCGGGTACAATGCTCTAATTCCAGCGAGAGAAGGGCAAACCCATAACATTATTAATTCTTTAGACTAACTTACTAGCCATTGCTCCCCCAACAAAGAGCTCTGAGAGATATGAATGGAGGTGGATAATGGAAGAGAGAAGATAGAGGGAGGGCATATACGTTTAATGCTTGTCTGTCAGATAACATTACCAGCTGTCAAGCCAGTGCCCGATCCAATAAGACCTTTTCGCTTTGTATTAAGATCATATAGCATACGGGATGCAATCTTGGAATACCGAAAACTCCTTGCGGAAAATCATCCACACTGATCTTAATATTCAGTTATGTTTCATCATGTTTCGACACCGAGTGTTCATTCCTGTACGTTATGGCTTGTATTAATTGTTTCTCGCATATACATATATATGTAATCATCAACTGCAACAGCAGCAGCTGATTTAAGTTCTCTGCTCATGCAATCTGGGAAATATTAGTAACTCTATTGGATCCAATTTTAACGAAAAAGTGAAAAACGCTGTGATTTTCTGGGAGATGACTGACTTATCAGGTTTTTCCAGAAGCAACTAGATCAATAAAGAAGGATGTTTTTTCCAGATACTATTGGACATGGGTCTTTCCTATCAGTCAAGCAAGATTCTACTAATATCTGCCACGTCTTACCGGCAAACCTTTCTATCTTGCCTCTTCATATTTTTTCTGGTCTTTTTCTAATGCGTTTTCTGTCCAAAAAGCACAAATCGCTTTCTCTTTTACTGTTTTTATTTGTGGCCATCACAGTCTTCTTCAGGAATTTATCAATGAACATCTCTTTTGGCCTCGTTTTGTTCATATTTAACTCTATTTCCTGGCATAGGATAAATTAACACGTTTTGCAGATCCTCTGACTTACCCTCTATGGATGCAATATCATCACAGTATCTTGAAAGGAGCAAATATTATCTGTTCATGCTTACACCCTGTCTGTTCTCTAAAAGGTGCTTTCAAAACTGGCTCTGCAGAGCTTTGGTGGCATTAAGTCCTCTAGTCTCACTCGTTTGCTAATAGTTATTTTTTCAGTATCTTTATGAAGTCTTATTATTGCAATGCCATTTTTGTATATATTCTCAATCACCTGCATCATTACGAATTGAGCTTCAGGATAATACAACGCAATTTATAATGATTTTGTGTTATCATACATACATTTCTCCATAACACACACACACACACTCACTTTCATATACATACACACACTCGCATGCACACAAACACACTCACATGCACACACACACACACAAACACGCACACAGTGGTAGTGGTGGTGTGGGGATATTCATTTTGTCAAAGGGGTTTGAACTCCATATAGGGGTCATTCCTGTAAGGATGCTTAGTAGTGGTCTGGGAGTAATTTCTATTTTGACCTAGGTATCTTAACATTGGGTTTTATTGCCCCTGTTGGTGCCTTTTGTAGCTCTAGTGGATAGTATTAATCGTGATGTTTAATTCATAATGTGCTTGGGTATGTTTGAAGGTAAATGCTGGTAATGGGAAGTTTTTGGGATGATGGACATGGGGACGAGTTGTCTACTTTACTTTATCATTTATTGGTGAGTAAAATGTTGTATGTATCGAGCAATCTATCAGATAAATCCAATACATTTCAGAAGTTGCTTTATATTATTGATATAATATTATATTATGTTACACTGCTAATCTGATTTGTACCATATATTTATATATATATATATAAATCTATATACATATATATATATATATTTATATATATATATATATATATGTATATATATATATATATATATATATATATATATATATGTACACATACATATATACGTATATATTACACAACAAAACTTTAAATTTGAGTTGATGTTGAATAAACTCATAATTATATTGAATTTTGATTTTGAAGGTCAGTCATTTTACAAACACTGTTCAATGGTGAAAGTTTAAAGGACTTTCAACCATTGGAAAACATTAAATTTGTTCACACTGAACTTAATATAGTCTGTTCAAATGTCTACTTATCCGTTTTCGATCAAAACGTTGTCAGGTCTGCACAGTATTGGAAACAATAGCTAGCTGATTTCGAACGTGGTACGATTTTGGACTTCCGAATTAGGGACTATCAGAAGATGGAATAGCCGGAAATATTAATCGAAGTCAGACTCTAAGTACCCTCTTTCAAGTGTGTGATCCAGATAAATCGTGAGCCAACAACCAAGCAAATATACCAAAGATGATGTCTGATCGTGATTAGAGGCGATGATTAGATGAAAAATCAAAAAGTCAAAATTGAGACGGAAAAAGATTGCAGTATCAACATCACAAATAATCTGCAAACAAAGTAGAATAGAGTTTTCAAGACTTCATCAGACATGAGATAAGATGAAATGGAAGTTAGTCTTCACAGATAAAAAGAGGCTGTATGGCCCAGTTGAGCTTCAGTATTTTCAAGGATGGCCCATATTAACCGAAAGGAACTTTTCGGGAGCGTGCTAGTGGAGGTGGTAGGTTCATAATTTGACATGTTTTAGAATGTGACTTAGGATATGTTGGTAAGATAACACTCTCTTTTTTTGACAAAACGTTGTAGGATACGTGGAAGAATTTCTTCACCGATCAGTTCAAAGCCTTCAAAATCGAATTTTTTCAGGTAATTAACAATTATTGTCTTTTGACAGAGCATTTTTTCTGAAAAAAGATCAATAAAATATCCAATAAAACAATGAAATTGGCTATCAGTCAAAAGTTTAGTAGAACTTTCTAATCAACCTTTGATATCTCTGATCTAAATAGTTAGTTTCAACTTTTTTTTTTTCAAAACAATTTTGTTGGGGTAATTATGTGCGGGGCCTCAGATAAGACCAGTTGCACGTATGATGTATTCAATGATTAGAATGATAAATTAGTTGGCAATTTTTGCTAATGAATTAGAAATTTTCACTTTAGTGCTAAGCTTTATAGCATACTATGTGCGTGTCTGTGCGTGTGCATATACGTGTATATGTATGCAAGTGCTGGTGTGAGAGAGAAAAATCTGTTTTAATAGACATGAATTACTCAAATTTGAAAGTATTGCAGAGACTGTGATATATATATATATATATATATAGAGAGAGAGAGAGAGAGAGGGAGGGAGAAAGAGAGAGAGGGGGAAGAGATAGATAGATAGATAGATAGATAGATAGATAGATAGATAGATAGATCTAATTCTATTAAGATAATAAGCATATCCAACCTATATCTGATTATTTATATATGACCTAGGAACTCTACTACCAGCAGCCATCAGATGAGCGTACGTAGTTTTCTGCCCGGTCATACGTAAAACATTTCGTTCATTGTATATTGCAGCCATCACAGGAAGGTAGAAGAACTCATGCATAAACGCTGTTTTTTCCGAAATTGTATGACTAAGTTATTGCTAGCGTAAAAACATGGATTTATGTAATATTTATGTTATCAGTGAAATTCAATCAACATTGCAGTATATTTAATCATAATGAATTCGCGATATAACTGGTAGATTTAAAAAATACAGCGTGCAGATTTAAAAAATACTGCGTGCAAATTTTTCCTTTGCTCGGGAATAGTTCTATTGTGTTTATAGTATCAATAGTGTTACGGTAAACAGTGCCTTAAAAAGCTGCTGTTAAAACGATTACTTACTTACTTAGTTCCTATATATATATATGTATATATATATATATATATATATATATATATATATATATATATATATATATATATATATATATATTCATATATATATATATATATGTGTGTATATATATATATACATATAATTGATCAGCAAGCAATTACATTTACAACATTTGGGTGTCGTCTCCTTACAAAAACAGAATTTTACAAAACTGCAGAAAATTTGATTAATCCCGAAACAGGTCGATTTTTGAATGTGTTCTGCGTCATCATTTCATCTCAATAGCTTAGATCGATTTCTGATGGGAGAGAATTTTAGTTTCTTCTTAAAATTATATTTCTTTCAAAAAGTTCTAGGATTTTACGGCAAATATCATTATCATTTTTTGTACCTTAATCTCAACTAAAAATCAAAGGTTTCATTACTTTGCTTTCCCTGTTTCTAGGTGACATCTTCGATATTGCTTTCCCATCATGCACTGCAATCTCTCGTTTTGCCCAATTTCGAGATCTTTGTAAGGGTTATCTTTTTCGACATTTTGTCACTGCAGGAAAGAAAGAAGGTTCTCGTATTTCTTGTTATAAAAGAATAATAAAAAAAGTACAGCTTGCTTTGAATTACAAGCTTAAATGTAACAAAAAAGAAAAAAAAAGAGAATGACATTCATTTCATCCAAATAATTTCGGGACGACAAGTGGATCAATTATCATTCATTTTGTCCGATTCCTTCAATTACGGTATTCCCTAGAAGGGTTATTAATTTTTAGAAATTACACCGGATGAGAATTAACTCTAGAGCAACTCTGGGTAGTCACTAAATAAAACATATCACGTGACACACGTTTTTTGGCAACATTCAATGTTGGGTATGATCAATTGGAAGAGTTGAAAAATGGAAGATCAATTAATGTATTTCTCCTCGTGCAATTTGTCGGTCGGTGATCACTTGAAAAAAAAAAAAACCTAACATATAAGTAAGTCAATGAATAAAAGAACTCATATGTATTGTTTGCCTTTTTATGTTGTCAATTGACTCTCTCATCTTGTCGCTATAACCATACTGATATATCATTCATATATCTCTATATCGATATACCAACATAATTGGATATAAATATGTTCTGAGTGCTGTCACAAACTAAGTAACTGACTGAACACAAACTTACCCGGTAAAATGAACGACCCATTAAGAACCTATTTCGGAGATGAATTTTCAAATAATAAATACAACGTCTTTTATTTAGACATGAAAAAGAGTAAATGTGTAGATTCCCAGAACTCCTGCTACGTCGATGCGACTCGTATGCACGACTTATTAAAAAAAATCATGTTGAGAGTTTTGTGGTTGACAATTTCCAATAAAATCATTAAATCTGTCATTTTTTTCTTATTTTATCATTTAATTAAACAGAAAATTAATGAAAAAATTTTAGCAACTAAGTTTTTAAGAGTGTCATGCAACATCTCTGCACTGACATTTAAAACTAAGACTGTTTCCATTTTCTCTCACAAAAGACAAAATCTTTATAACACGAATTTTAACGTGTATTTCCTTCCAATTAACGAGACAGAAACAAAAACAAACATTAATACCACTAAAAAAAATAGTTGAATAGCCTAAAAAGTACAACGAGTCTCTCTATCTGAGGCACGCAACGAGGGAAGGTACTAAAAGGAAATTATTCACAAAGTTTATTAAATGAATCTTGCCATGTATGTTAGTTCCAGCCTCAGATTGCCACCGACGTTATTTGCAAATCGAAACTTGATTTAGAATTGTCGATTCAATGCTTTGGTACTTTGAGTCTTCAAATTTTATCAAATTCTGCCTTCAGTGGCTTCTGTGGAAGGAATTTTACTGCAAAAATAAGACGGAATAATGTCAATTACAGCTGTTTCAAGCTACGACCAAACTCTTATTAGAACTATACATTTATATATTAGAGAGACAGGCAGAAATAGACTGAGGGAGATTCACTCAGAAATTATCTTGTATTTTACGTGTAAGCTCCATAAATTGAAATATATTTACTTGTAAAAATAACAGTACTTAGAACATATGAATATATATATATATATATATATATATAGAGAGAGAGAGAGAGAGAGAGAGAGAGACAGACAGACAGACAGACAGATACAGAGAGAGAGGTAAAGAGAGAGAGAAAAAGAGATCGATATGGATTATGTTTATCTCGACAATGTGAGAGTGAAATGACAACATGAAAAAGCCAACAATACAAATTGGTTCTCTTATTCATCGACTTACTTATAAAATCATCACCAGAGAACTGGCCGTCCTATTCAACTCATGTCTAAGACAAAGAGAAGCCACAGAAGATCGGAACGCTGCAATCATAATGATGTTAAAATGATAAACGGAACCTGAAATATCTAAACAGTTACAGGCCAATAAGCTTACTGAACTGCATTTACGAACTCTTTTTTTTTTCCAAAGATATCACTCAAACGCTAAATGAAAACCGAACACAGGAACAGGCTTGATTAAGAGAAAACTACTCAATGAATGAATATCTCCATTCATCAAATCAACTAAAATGAGCAGCAGAATATAGAATGCTATTTGCTACTGCATTTGTTGACTTCAAGAAGTCATTCGACTCAGTAGAAATCTCTAAAGTCACTGTTGCTATCACACAAGGCGTAAATCTCCGTGTATGTCAGTCTTGTAACATATACCGACATTTATCTGGCTACAGAAAGATTATTGGCCCTGTCAGCTCAAAAAAGATGTTAGAGAAGGTGCTACCAGCTAACCCAAACTATTCGCAGCCTGTATGGAGATGTGAAACGTAGATCTGGAAAATAAAAAAATAGAACACACAGCAAATATCTAAGTAACCTCACATTTGCTGCCGACAGCGTACTTTTTGCAAAAGATTCATTATCTCCAGATGATGGTAGACGAACTGAATAAAGAAAGCAAGGAAGCTGGTCCTAACACGAATATTAGTAAAACAAATGTCATGTACGACGAACATGTCGAGGACAAATACTTAATGATCAAAATCTGGAAAGCAGATCTGAAAAAAAAGGTCGCTACCTACGAAAAGGAATTTCAATAGAATCATTAAAAGAAGAAAAAAATCATGCAAATAACCACTGTAGGTTAGCGAGGCTTCGCTAGAGGTACATACACTTTAATAACAAGAAATACCATTAGTCCTAAAAAGACGGTTATAAAACCAATACAACCCACTGATAGTCACATATGGAGTTGAAATATGGAACCTAATCTAAAAGATTGACCCTCAAACTGGGAATCATGCAACCTGCACAGGTGATGATAATACTCAACATAGCTTTGAAAGAACTCAGAAGAGCACAATAACAAAGAAAAAAAAAGTTTCAGGCATGTAAAAGAATGCATAAAAAACTCCAATGGCAATGAGCTGGTTATGTCGGAAAAATGTCAATAGTTGGATATCATGTCTTACAACATGGGTCCATAGAGATCACATGCGAAATTGTGGCTGAAAAAATATAAAATTAGACAAACATGACAAGTTACGAAAGGATCAGCTCCGCAATTCCCATGGTATGAAGGTCTGGCAAAACCTTGGAAAGATGTCTAACGTCGGACACTAAAAGACTTAAGTTGATGATGAAGATGATTTCGACTTCCTGCCCATTCACCCAGGCTAATTTTATCAACTCCAGTGAAGGTTGGACAAGGTAAGGGTGTATTATAGGTGGTTTCTGAGTTGTTATGGATGATTATAATCATTAATTAAGTAGATGGGTTGGGAGGGTTACGCATCAAGTACCCAGGGGAATATTCAAGATTTAGTGTGGATGGCCATAAGAAATCATGTCCTGCAGAGGGGCTAGTTTTAGCTGACGTTTTACGATATCAATGACTATGTGTGTGAATCGATTAAAAACTAAGTGATAGGTCATTAAAGCAAGAGGGAATCTATTCCATTTCAGAACGTATTATCATATATGTGAAACAAATTTCTACTTATTTTGATGAAGCCGGCTGGGGCAAAATGCTTAAAACAGTAACATTTGTATAGTTGGTCTGATATTACCATTTCACACCAATATATATATATATATATATATATATATATATATATATATGTATATATATGTATATATATATATATATATGTGTGTGTGTGTGTGTGTGTGTGTGTGTGTGTGCGTGTGTAAATATGTCCGTCTGTGATACTATATATATATATATGTATGTATGTATATATATATATGTTTCTGTCAGTGTTTGTTTGTGATATTATACATATATACTCAAATAAGTCGTACTTACGATAAAAGTGCTCTTCATTTTTTAAATAAAGCTAGAAAAATTTATCAATGGATTACTAACGACAAAATTGATCCAAATTTATATGAGATCATCAACACATTTGTCATTAATAATTCATCAGTACATTTCATATATATATATATATATATATATATATATATATATATATATATACACTTGGTAAGCAACCCTCCATTCATACACGTCTAGCTAAATATACTAGACCAGGGAAATATTGTTAATTTTTCAAGTTGTCTTGTTCCTACGTATACTAAGATCCATTGAGAGTAATTGTTATCCAAAAATCTTATCATCGCTAACCTTTTCAGCTAAACAACTCGCCATTTTTCATTCCAAAATGTTCTTAAATATGTTATGTTTGGCTTAGGTAATTGGGATTCTTGTAGATAGCAACCATATACTATTTACGATGGATTGGAAACAAAAAACGGGTTTTTGATTTTAGAAGCCTTAGTTATCAAAAAAGGGGAATCCAACACTCATATCAATACAGTAATGGCTAAGCCAAATGCATTGTGATTGAAAAAACAGTGGAATCTTGAAAGACATTAAAAATGGTTAGTTGGTCAGCTGAAATCTCTTTGGATGTACGTTATCTTGTGTGGAAACAAGAAATATCTCATAGAAACTAACAAATTGTTCCTTATCCGTAGTATTCAACTATATATGTGTGTGTGGGGGGGGGTCTACAAAGTTACACAGCTTTAATCACTAAATATATATTTTCAATAATCCAATTTTTTTGTACCATATAAGTCAGTTATTTCTTAATAGCTGTCAATGTGATTTATGAACAGAATTTGAAGTCTTAATTTCCCTTGATGGGATCATCAATCATTTACCATAAATCGTTTCGAGAATTAGTGAACAGTTATATTAACTAGGCTTCCCAGCAGTGTTGACTAATCCCACCTCCCTTTAGTTATCTTTATTGATATATAGCTTACGTTATACAACATTTATTCTTTCTTGAATTCTATATAGGGCATTATCATAATGTATTGTACATGAATAATATTCAATATTACATATTAATTTTTTTTGAAACATAAGGCTTACATATCTACGTAAGTTTCCAAAATACATATGGAGATGGGAATTCATACACAGTCGGCCGGGAAAATACCATCTAATGCGTCCACAAAGTCTCCATCAATTCATGATCAAGACGTATAGCATGGTACTGGTGATAAAATATCATTATCATTGAATCATTGTGCCCAGTAATACTTCACATCACGGTATGGGTATTCCAGATGAAGCCTTATTCGTTCTTTGAGCCTCATCATATATCTCTTCTTGTATTCACGATATTTGGTTAATGATCAAGAACCCATTTCTCATCCTCCCGAAAGAAACATTGATCAGTTCCATGGAGGTTTCAACCAATATTCTCGCAACACGTCTAGCTCATTGCCCTTTGAGTTTTCTTACAGTATCTATGATGATTTTGACTCCTATCTTTTATCTGATATACTGTGCTATCTTATAATTCCTCGATGTGCACGATTCATGTGCACGTTGCATGGTTTTCATTTTAAGGGTCATTCTTTTAGTTAGGTTCCATGTGACTGTCGATAGGATACATAGGTTGTACACCTTTCTTTTTAGGACTCGTGGGATTTTCTTGTTTTTAAAAGTCAAGCTTGCTCTACCGAAAGCTTCCCAACCTAGAGTGATTCTTTGCTTTATTTCATAGTCTTTTTATGATTTCATGGAGATGTTGTCCTAGGAAGATGTCATGGACTTCTTTCTAAAGCTCTGTATTTTCGATTTCTATCGTTGTGTCTTTGTCCCCGACATGCTTGTCGTACTTGACATTTGTTTTCCTGAAGTTCATTTGGAGTTCAACTTTTTTGTTTGCTTCATTTAGTTCATCTAACATTATTTGGCGATAGTTGAGGTTCTCTGCAAAGAGGACGCGTTCGTCAGCAAATCAGGTTACTTCGGTATATCTCATCCATCCTGATTCCTTGATGTTCCCATTTTGATTTTCAGAAGATCATTTTGAGTTAGGCTTTTAAAAGTTTGGGAAAGCTGACATCACCTAACCTCTCTCCTTTTTCTATTCGGAAGGACACACAGTCCGTATGTGGCCTGATGAAAGAACTGCCATGTCAATAGATATGTTCCAGGTCTCTGACATACACAGGGTCAACATGTTGTAGTTTTACGCAAATGACTTCGGGGATTTCCCTTGAATCGGAGGTTCTTTCTAAAGTTAACAAATGCTACAGCAAGTGGCATTCTAAATTCTGCTGCTTTCCTTGCTTCATGCATATTCATTAACATTTAACATCTGATACGTTTACCACGACATTGTGACTGCAGAAAATAATACCTCATTGAAAAATGAACCCATAATATTATCATCAGTAAAGATTCAACAAAAGGTCAAACAGCAGGTGTGTAACGATTGTTTTGATGGGAAAGTGTGTAATAGGGAGAAGATATCAGGAAAACGTTGCACATAAATTAGTTTCTAGTGAACAAATCTCTCTAAAAAATGTGTTCCGGATTGTTTTAAGAAGAAATCTGTAATTCAAGGAAGAATCGTCTCGTATCTTCCAAGGTTTCAAGTAAAAACTTGTTTTAATGCTTTTTATTCTATCATAGTTAAGTTTAGGCAAAGGTTTCAACAACCAAAAATCTCTGCTGCCTCCGAAGGATAGCTGGAAAAATACATATAGCAATAAAATGTTGATACCGCCGAAAAATGACCCTGAGATATTGTTGAATCGACATCATATATGCTTGGTTAGTTTTCAGTTACAGCTGATCTCCTTTTATCAGAAACATCAATAACAACCAAACCAGAACAATGAAGAACTGTCGATATTGTCTGGAAAATCGCTATGAAAACTTTTTGTTAGGACTTTCGCGTTGAAATTAGACAGCGATTATTATTAAACAGTAGGAAAAAAACATAATACCACGAATGTACCGAGGTTTCCTTTTTCTGTAAATAAGTTTCGGCTATGGTTTCAACAAGTCAGGCTTATGTCAACCGAATCTGAAATATCACTAACATAAAATGCCAAAATCATTCTCAGTTTCGATGCTAAATATATTGTCTGGTTTACATACAAAGAAAAAGTAAAAAAATATGTATATGAAAATAACATTTTATGAAAAACGATCTGAATAGAAATTTCTGTCACCGAGGTGCAACTCCAGAACTGAATGAGAAACATATATGAAAACAAACAAACAAACAAAAAAAGACAGGAATATAACGCTTCTTGGGTCAGTGATCTTATTCTAAAAAGGGATTTCATTTCAAATAATAGAGATCACCTGCAAGAGGCCCGGAAACACATTAATGTTAGATGCATCTCGATCTTCATGCCAAAAAAATTATTGAAGATTTGTTGAGACATGGCGGCATTTTTTCTAAGACAAACAAAGAAAGGAATAAACAAACTTATTATACATATATATATATATATATATATATATATATATATATATATATATATATGTATGTATATATATATATAGAGAGAGAGAGAGGGAGAGAGAGAGAGAGAGAAAGTTTTTTCCTTAATTAGGAAAGAAATCACGATACAGTATTTCGTTGTCTAAGAGAATAGATTGATCTCTTGTATTCGTTAATTGAAAACAGATTTACTGAAATTATATTGATATGCTGTCCTGTACTCCTTTATATTCCATTTTTTGGATGTACTATGGTAATGTTGTGTTAGCAAAGATCAAATTGGGCACGGTGGTCGATAAGTGTATTTTGTTGTGCAAGTCATAAGGGTGGTAAGAGCAGATTATTATTCTTCAGTCCAAGATTTTCCATGCATATGATGTTTATATATATATATATATATATATATATATATATATATATATATATATATGTGTGTGTGTGTATATATATACATATATAAGGACCAAGTTTGCAATAACTCATGAGAATTAATCTAATAGTACTGATAATATCGCGAGACTAATATATATATATATATATATATATATATATATATACGTATATATATATATATATATATATATATATATATATATATATATATATATATATATACGTATATATATATATATCTATATATATATATATATGTTTGTGTGTGTGTGTATGTGTGTGCAATTGAATAGGATGCATTTTCAATAACACTCTACGCTCTTGAAACAACGAGTTTTAATGGAGCACCTTACAGCAGTACAACTTCTACGTGCTCAGCATCAATGACCAGCCACAAGATCAATTTCCCGAAGGTAAATGAAAGCCACTGCTTAAGAATTTTACAAAATCTCACAGTATTTACAGGGATTGGTCCGGTAACAGACGAGAAAAGAGATTAAGCTGATAAGCTTTGAATCAGAAAACGTTTATCAATCAGACGTTCTCCCGGGAGAGATTCAACAGCGAGCTGTACAAGTAAATAGTTACGTTTAATTTCGTGGACAGAATCCTAAATTCTACGATGTCAATTAGTCATAAAACGCCACGACGGGAAATAGTGCTTAACTGAAAATCATTATGAGACAAAGTTACTTATAAGGTATGACTCCAAGCGATAATTCACGATCCCAAACGCAAAATCAGATATCAAATACCATTTAGGCTGCTTTTAAATTCGTTTTGGCACTTACCCCATCTTGATAACTTATATAATAGCAAAGATGTAGAACATTTGGTGATTAAGCCAATCACACCATGAGTTGAAGAATTATGATATTGTCAATGCCCCTGAAAATGTCCAGTTCTTTAGTCGAAAGCGCTCGGTAGGATAGCACTTTTGGACAACTATTACGTTCTATGGATCCATGTACACATTTTCTTGTTAGGAAACAAGGAAAATTTGATTTAAAGTTCTGAGAGAATTGACGTTGAAAGCATACTCGTATACGCTACTTTTAGTGATGCGATCTAAGAAAGAAACTTGTAAAATCTTGTATGGGATTATTAAATATTCATATTTCCAACAGTAATGATTTGATGAGTAAATTATGGAGCCATTTTTGATGAAATAAAAAAAAAACCTGCACTTGCTATTTTCATGTCTAGCACAAAAATTTGATGTGTGATTTGATACCTGATTCAACGTCACATTCGTTGATTAGTTTTTTCATAACATGTAATTTCTCGCTTTTTGTACCGTTTTTACAGTGTGAAAATACTGATCAATGTAATTAGTTACTCTTATCAAATGTATTGGTCATAGAACAGTCTCATATCTTGGAGAGTATTGAAGATAGGAGAATCAGATTTTATTTCCATTTGATGAGACGTAATTTGAAGATTGATGGAGATTAGTCACGCTTTTCAAAGCTCAATGTGTCGAACACTGATATACGTAGAAAGATGGGATATTCCCCAATCGATAACCCATTATTTCAACATATATTCTGTATACGATGTGTGAAACTGCCTATGGTAGTTCAGGAATCATGGTATTCTTTATGAACCGATTTTTAAAATTTTTCATTGCTCTTGTCTCAGCTAAATTCTTTGTGTGGCTAGGCAGGGTTGCCCGATCGGACTACAAGTAGATTTTTTGACTTTTGGAAGAAAGCTATTCCTGAAAATCATTGAAACCATTTTCCTGCCATTATTTCGGCTAGAATATATATATGAGAATTAATTTAATAAAGAGAATGTAGGGGTAACTTTTTTTCGTATCTTAAAGACAATATTTCATTATTCATATTTCTATGAAGGAAGTCAATTTTTTAAGTATTATTATTCATGATCCCTTGGAGACATCTAAATTTATATTCTATGTGAATCTAAACCCCTGAATCTTAGATATCATTTGCAAAAACCAAACCAAACATTCAATAGCAATTAGGATATCCAAATTTAGTTATGCAAATACAGTATAACATTAAGTTATTCCTTATTTTGTACACAAAAAGAGGTCTCTAAAAATGTCTTCCCTTTCATTTCCAGGTGCATTTTATCCATTTGGCTTTGCAACCAACCAAAAGTATTTCGTATCGAGAACGAATGCAATGTATTATGAGGGTTTGGGGCTCGAATTATAATGTAAATGTATTCCAAGAAAAATAATTTCAGGAGAGCGCTGTACTTCAATTAATACTTTCGTAGGAAATGGTGCGAATCAAGTCCCCAGTTAAGTGTTATCGTGGTTATATCTTAGCGACGGGACATAATATCGTCAAGTAGTATGCTATATAGAAATATCTATTTGAAAAGCATATTTACATGGAAAATTGTGTTTAGTACGCGTGGCAAAGGGAATTACTGAACATGGATTATTTATATAAAAATATGTGTTTTTAGCGGAGCTAATGCGACGTGCTCATGAAGGAATCATGCTCAACATATGAAGAGATAAGAAGACAGCACAATATATCTGGGAGAAATAGGAGTCCGAGACATCATGGAATCCATTAAAAAAACTCAAATGGCAATATGCTGGTCATTCTGCAACAATGGCTGTCTACTGATGGAGATCATGACTCACAACATGGATCCCAAGAAATCACAGGGGTAACTGTGGCCGGCAGAATGCTTGAGAGATAGAGAGGTGTGGCAAATCCTCGGGAAGGTTTATGTCCAACGACAGATGATGATGATGATGATGATGATGATGATGATGATGATGATGATGATGATGATGATGATTTATATAAACATAAATGCTTACTTTGCTACTTGATATATAGGTAACCATTATTCGTTTTTTTAGTAGTATTTCTTTAAAAAGAATTATGGCACCCTAAAATAAGAGGTAGGTTTGAATGTTTAGATTTTATCTCCTGCTAGGCTGTGATCGGTCTTTACTGAAAGGTTGAACTGCTTGTGTGGGAAAGAGTATGTCTCACTGTTTTGTTCATCTATTTCAGTTGATGGTTAGAGAAGGAAGAGATAGTTGAGGTTTTAACTAACTCGGACTAGCAGATAAGCTAATGAAAATGATTTGCAACAAGAGACAATAAGAGTGAATCACAAGGAAGAATGAAAAGTTATGGGTGAGACGGAGAGAATAAAGAACTAAGAGGGTGAAAGAAGAGAAGTTCAAAGGAAAAGCAGGAAAGAAAGAAAGAAAGAAAGAAAAAAAGAAAGAAAGAATGAAAGAAAAAAAGAAAGAAAGAAAGAAAGAAAGAAAAAAGAAAGAAAGAAAGAAAAAAGAAGAAAGAAGAAGAAGAAGAAGGAATTGAAATGAAAATCTGCTTCGATAAGTGTATGGATGAAACAAGACATGAGGAAATCGTTCGTTTCTTATAAATAAAACTCTGGCCTGTCAGGATGGTGAGAAATGTGTCTCATCAAATTAATATTCAACCCCTACCTGATGGCAGCAAAAGTCGCCATGTTGCTTTGAAACTGACCAGGTCGGTATTTTGCCGTGGAAGCTGACGAGGGGCAGACTATATCAATTACAGAATAAAGGCCCAACTGGCTGGCTGGAGTGAATTAATCCTGATATGGAGGCGAGGGCACTGACCATGTTCAAAATACTTCATCATCAAATTTATCGCTCATTCTGTTTATTTGCTCGGGCGTTGAACTTTAGATTCGGTATGTTATAATATGATTTGGATAGGCGTATCTGGGTATTTCTATATAGGTATTTATTAAGCTAAGTCTGGTACAAGGCCACAAATTATGCATTGTCAAGGACGATCGAGCTCACTAAACAGTATTTATGGTCTGCTAGACAAGCTCACTACATTATTCTGGAGTGACGAGCACCCAGAGAGGATTGAGCTCAGTACACAGTAGTAAAGTACGACTAGGTTATATAACCACAATACAAAAAAATGAGTTACCCGCCTGAACTTATATAAAAATGAAAACTATCTGTATGCGTCACATGTATCGATTTGTTCACATAACTTTTTTACAATCTGATCATGAATATGCAAAACATTTGATCATGACTGCAATGGCCCCTGTTGACCAAAAGATATAGCTTGATATGTAATAGTGAAAGCTTTAGCAGTCATTTTATTCAGCTTGTTTTTATACGTGAACAGTGACGATAGAAATCCTTCGTTAATAAACGCTAGCTAAATCTATGACCTGGGTTTCAAACACTTCATTAAGAAAGCATTAATCTGATACGCTAGGGACAGTGATGAAAATGTAAATATAGATGGTTAGTCTGTTCGAAATTTTGAAAGGTAGTAAATTTAAAATATTGATCTGAGTTTGTACCATCGAATTATTTTGCATATCGATGAATAACTCCCAGAACAGCTAGAAATTGGATAAACCATGACTCTCAAAAGGCCAAAAATATCCTTGAATGGTATATAAATGTAATGACACCAATTGTACGGGGGAAAAGAAAGATGCTTTGTTTCTTTGAATACTAAAATTAATTTCTGTGCATATTGTTTGATCTGATTCAAAGTCTATCCTTCGATTAATGCTGAACTAATCACATGCATACAGTCCACCAAGAAAATCCCTCGGTCGAGTTTTAGTTATCATATCTCCAAAATCCTACTTGAAAATTAGACTAACTTCTCGTTTCACCACAATGGCTATTTAAAAACTCAAAACAATCCGATACTAATTGATAATATCACTATTTACACATGCATTTATCAAGTGGAGCTTATTTATGTGTATCAGTAAAAAAAAAGAAAGTCCCGTTTCATGAGTAAATCCATCATTTTTAGCATTATTCAATATGATGTGTAACACACGATATTGAAGTCTAACAACCTAATACTTTTGAAACTATGAATATCAATCAATTTTGAGCCTCTATTTTGTGTTTGACAGTTAGGTAATAAAGGACAATGTTTGATTTTCTTTCCTTAAAATTATCATTTTTATAATCGTAACTTTTTATCTGGCAAATATTTTGAAAAGAAGATAACAAAACCAAGGAATACAATTAGGCTAGCTTTGGAAATGTAAAACCTAATCAATACAATGAAGATTATATTAAAAATGCTAACTTCAGGCGAGGATTCAGGTTACGAAAATAAAGACATTTTTTAGTAGCTGTGTGTATAAATAAATCTTGGGCTAAAATTTAATACGGAAATGTTGCCTATCGAACGCCTGGGAGAAAAAAACATCTTTATTCTTTATTTGCATTACTAATTCGTTTTTATACTTGAGGCAATGTATTGGGAAGCACCACGCTTTATTATTTACTTTTAAAGCGATCGTTTTAACTTGTTTTCGGAAAAATGATTCAGTATTTACATCTTTTATGTTTAGTAGAGATCACCCTGCAAGAAAAAAAACAGTTGCAACATTATTTCGAACTTATATAAGATGAAACATTGTTGATGATTATTGATGTTCAACTGATATTTCTCCAATCTTAACTCTTCCTTTTTTCGTTGATAGTATTCTCAGGTCTTAACTTTAGCAGTTTTTATTGAAGGACTGACGGAACCCGTTATACTGATTGTGCTCAAGAGAAAATTGTTCTGAAATTCTTTCGCTGTTTCTTGCCTGTAAAGTTTCTTGGCTTGCTGTGTCCAGAAAACATCACCTCTAATTGACGGAGGATATTCGCTTGTCTGACAGTAATTTATTTCTTTTTCTCACTAGATGCAAATACTCTGTCAAGTTTTCCGTCTCATCGTTGGTCTCAGGGAAACTGATGGTACAAAATGATGCATAACTGAAAAATCAAGTATCAATGGAAGTGTTAATTTCAGTTGCTTCTTATGGAAACCTCTCAGACTGTAGTTATTCAACTGTTAGTAAATAGCATGAATCAGAGACATAAAATAAGCCTCTAACAAGACTCGAACTCACAACTCTTCTTTTTTTCAGGAAGTCTTCTCAGCGTGATAACTAATTTACTGATTTGGGCTAAACTCAAATCTCACAATATACTGTCTATTTCTTATTTCCTCTGAACGCCCCTTTCGCTCACTTTTTAATATTTGATTGCATACTTGTCGATAGTAATATCATCTTGACGTAAGCAATAAAACAATATAGATGCCTTATTTACTCCTCTCTTGTCAATGTTAGTTTTTTTATAAGTAAATTCATACAGTAGTTCTCATATTAGTAGATAGTAACCATATAACTTTAAATCATCAGTTGTTAATCTACGCACTCTTTGTCTACTTTCCTGTTAAAGATAGACAACCAAAACCATTGATGGGGTTTCATCAATTTTTAAGCTGGTTTTGCTGGCCCTGTCTGGATATTTTGTGCGTACAAGCCGCATCAATGGAGCTAGCAGGCTGAAAATTCGAACATTTATTTTTAATCATGTCTAGAAAAAAAGACATTTTTGTATTGCTTTTGACACCATCACAATAGTTTTTTGTTTCTTTCTTGTAGGCAAGGGTTCAATTTTCAATTTGACTTTATGCTAAAATAACCACTTAGTTTTCGTCCAGCTGCATTCATGCTTGTTTTGTGGCTGTTTTTTTCTTAGTGCGTGTGTGTGTGTGTGTGTTTTTTTCAATATCCGGACTTCTTAGTGATCCAACGATGGAAGTAAAATCCATTGATCAGCTTTTTTTTCCAATTCTTAATTGCTCATCCTAATATGGAACGATGCCAAAAGAAGTTATTTAAGTGACAGTTCCTATTGAATGAGAAAATTGTTCTGTGATTCCTCCAGTGTTTCTTGTTTGTATATGTCCTTGCTTGCAGTGTCCAGAAAACATCACCTGTAAATGACGGCATCATTCAATGAATTTCATATACTTTATCTTGAAACGAAACAAAGGGAAGATTTCTTTTTCGTCTTGAGGATCACCCTGAAAATGACAAATGAAGATAGAAAAAAGATCTTTTTGTTTATTTTAATTACTTTCGTCACTGCGTTGTCAGTTCATTCTTTGTATACACATTGCCTGATTTGCCCAAAGTATAAATCTTAGCATTAAAGCCAACATTTTTAATTTAATGAAATACGGTTGCATTACAGCCAAAGGCTTGCATTCAAATAATTATTAATACTTTCAAAGATGTGTGGAAATGCCATTAACATGAATGTGCATTTAGAAGAATGGCCTCTTGGCGCAATTTATTCCCATATTGCAAATAAGAGAGATAATAAAATTTCTTCAAAGGAAATATAGTGATAAACTCAAGACAGAGTACTGCAAAAGCAAATCCACAGTGGGCTCACTCTCTGTGTGAGTCCTTGCTAAATGGTGCGGAAAGTATTCGTTCTAATCTTCTCTAGCGCAGAAATGATATCATTAGTCAGAGAGTTTTTCGGGCTACTGAACTCATCCTTTAAGTTGCATTTTTTCTCACTGCAACGTCTCAGCCAAACTATCTTTACATTCAAACATCACCAATAAGGCAATGTTGGACAAAGGGTCATTTTAATGTGGGGACCCATGCACTTTTGCATTATGAGTGTGTCTTGAAATTGCCAAGTCACACCAGACTTTATTCTAGGCGTTAAAGTATTCCCCTGCAACAAAACTTTTAGTGGAATGGGAAGATGCTGCCGTGGAAATTGATATCCAGGACCCGCATCTTCATTTTGATTCCAAAGGGATGGCGTCGGGTGGCTCTCTCATGCCTAGACCAGACGAGTCTGCCGTGAAACGTCTTGATTCGATAGAAACCGTGGCAAATATTCCGACCGATTTAACTCTCATGTAGTAATGCATTCAACACAAACAATTCCATTTTCAGCAGTTGATGCAACACGGCCTATCCCGTGTATTATACCTGTAGATACTCTAAATTTCTCCCTTTTTGATGTGGGGATGCTGGAAATCATCATCATCATCATCATCATCATCATCATCATCATCATCATCATCATCATCATCATCATCATCATCATCATCATCTTTTTAACGTCCGTCGTTGGACATAGGCCTTCCCCAAGATTCGCTGCAGTTCTATATCATTGGTGTCGCGGAGCCAGTATTTCCTGAATCTTTTTAGTTCATCCCTCCATCTCGTGTCCTGTCGGCCTCGGTTTCTTATGTGATCTCTGGGGTTCCATGTTGTGAGACGTGATGTCCATCGGTTGTCTTTCATTCTTGCAACATGGCCTTTCCATTGCCATTTAAGTTTTTTTAAATACTTTCTATGATTTCACGAACACCCGTTTTCTTCCTTACCATAGTAATTCTTACTTTATTTTTCATTTATAGAGGGGTCCTACTTTCAGATTATATGAATATTTTTGTTTAGAAAAATCACCAATTCTTCTCCAATGCAAAGAAATGAACTTCGTGGAAACTAATTACTTATAAATGCTGATGACATTGATTTTTGGTTCCAGGTGACAATCTTGGAAATATCTGTAACAATATCCTAATCAATACAGATATGAACCGTGCAGAATTCGTGTAGAGATATACAGACTAATAACAATCGATTAAAAAAATCACTTATTTTTTTTATCGTATTTTTTGCAAACATTTTTTTTTATTTGTTTCCTCTGAAGGTGTCTCAAAATTTAATATCAGGTAACGGGTAGAAAACAAAAAAAAAGGTGTCTCATAATTACACACCTGAATAGATATCGGGTGACGAGTAGACGAAAGAAAAAAACATATCCTATAAGACGCTAAAGTCTCATCTTCATGCAAGAATCACGTCTTGCTCCAGTGGATTACCACAACAGAAATAAAGATGGATTAAAAGAGACCGACTTAGTAGTAGTGTTACTATGGTAATAACATATGTCTTGAGAATTACAACGCTGTATTTCAGCTTGGTTTGCATCTTGTGATCTGATTCAGTTTGAGTTTTGACAAAGACCTACGGAGAGAGAAACATATAGAAAAATAGATAGAGAGAGAGAGAGACAGACAGACAGACAGACAGACAGACAGACAGACGGAGAGAGGGAGAGAGAGAGAGAAGAAAAGGAAAGAAAAAGAGAGAGTCAGATTAATAATACTTTGGGATTTATTTGATCGCAACAGAAGCTAGAAATATAGGTGAAATTTATATATATATATATATATATATATATATATATATATATATATATATATATACATATATATATATATGTGTGTGTGTGCGTGTGTGTGTGTTAGTGTGTGTTTGTGCGTATTTGTGTGTGTGTTTGTGTTTGAACTGAAAAATATTGAAACAGAACATGTATTTGTATATATATATATATATATATATATATATATATATATATATATATATATATATATATATATATATATGTATACATATGCACACGCTCACGCACACGTGCACACGATATATATATATATATATATATAAGTTAAGGTATAAAAATGTTTTTTATTTCATATGAAAATAATATGTATCCTACAGACAATGATCTACATAAGAAATCCAGCAATCATGAAGACATATTCATGCCTACCTGAATATTCATCTACACATATCCATACATACATGTATACTGATAAATACATATAAATAAAAATACACACATGCACACACACACACACACTCACACACACACACATTTACATCCTACCTTAAAGCTATGCTTTCTTTTACCAAGAAAATGCAGCAAAATATAAAATGTCACTCTCTGTAGCATTTATCGTCTTCAAGAAAGTATTTTACTAGGCAGAAATTCCCAACGTCATTAATCCTATCACTCCACAAGGTATAGACCCGTATATGTCAGACCCCTTATCATGCTATATAAAAACTCGAAACAATTTCAGCTTGAGTAAGGGTAAGACAAGGTGATACAAGCTCACAAAAAATCTTCACGTCCTGCCTTGAAATGATCTCCTGAAACCTAGCCTGGGATATTGAAAGATTGGAAGAGATAACAAAACCTAGGCCATCTCAGGCAAAGTCCTGTTTTGCTGTAAACTTCCATGACTTTCAACTCATGATAGACGAACTGGATGGAAAAAGCAAGAAAAGTATCTACATATACTTCATAACATAGAAGCCATGCTCAGCAAACACGTAGTAGACAAACTCACAACGATCAAAATCGAAATCGCAGAAATAGAGAAAGTTGACCACTACATCTACTTACAACAGTTAGTCTCCTTGAAATCCACAAAATAAGGAAAAAATCAAGCAAAGAATCACCTTAGGATGGCAAGCTTCCGTTGAGCAAACTATTAAAGGCCAAGAAAATCCTGCTAGTCCTAGAAAGTATGATATAAAACCAATGCATCCTTCTGATAGTCACCTATAGAGCTGAATAATGAAACTTACCCAAAATTGATGCTAAAACTGAGAACCATACAATGTGCACTTGAAGAATCATACTCAACATCATATGAAGATCACAAAACAGCTGTATGTATCAGGGCATAAACAAAAGCTCAAGATATCATATGATCTATCAAAAAGCGCAAATGGTAATAGGCTGGACATGTTGGAAGAATGTCAAACAACTGCCAGACATCACAACCCACTGAGTGGATCCCGAAAATTACATGTGGAAACAAGGCCAACGATATAAGATGGCACAATAAGCTAGACAAGTTAAGAGAATATTGGCTTCGTGACGTTCATGATAGAGAGTCTGGTGGAATTGGGGACCGTCTATGTCCAACGACGGGCGATAAAATGCTGATAATGATGCAATTACTGAATTTATACGAAGATATGTACATGCATACGTATGTATGTGTGTGTTTGTGTGTATGTGTATTCACGTGTATATTGATGAATATATATTCATGTGGTGAACGTATGTTGAATTTAAAGAGTTCCAATCTAATGACAACTAATGTTGGATTATTCAGTTGCATTAATAATTTTCGTGACAAAATCTGCCAAATACCAAAATTGGAAAAATGATAGTCACTCCTCTTTCAGCTCTAACTGGGAGAGAAAGAGATTGAAAGCTGTTCATGTGTGTGCACATTCTCAGCAAATTATATATGTGGAACCCTTCCATTAAGCCAATAAGAGAATATTAACAAAAGGAATATATATATATATATATATATATATATATATATATATATATATATATATATATATATATATATATATATATATATTTTATATATATATATGTGTGTGTGTGTCTGTGTGTGTCTGTGTGGGTAAAAGTGAACTACATAACAAGATACATATATAGATACGCATGCATAACACACACACACTTATAGAGGCCTTTAATGAAAAAAACAATTTTTTTGTTTCATATATAAGATTCAACGTGACAAGGAAGGGAAATTCTGTAGGTATTTCTGGAGCTGTTCGTCTTGGAAGTAGGAGCATAGAAGGGTGAGGAGAATGTCTCTTGAAAACAAAATATGTCATTTACGGTATGAGGAAACGTTGCCCCCTGAAACCATACAATTGGGAAAGATCCTCCCACGCTTTTATCATGATCTTCATTGAAATAATACGCACGTAATTCTGGAGTCAATTACTTACATTGTCTTCTCCAGCCAAATTAAAAATGCTTTCTCTTTTCTAGTCGATGTGTCTATACGTAAAATTAAATAATGCATAATATAAGCTTGATGCAAGTATTATCAACGAAATTCTGTGAAATGTTACGGAAATCTTAGCAGCGTCTTTGGAACTCATTCAACTCGTTATTGAATATAAGATGCACGCTCGATACTAATTGATCTACAGAGTTAATTTGGGGAGAACTACAAATGGCCTTAATCCTTGGATCACTGACTGCAGTATCTGGAGTCACGTTCTTTAGTTGGCTGGCAAAATTTTAAGAAAGATATTTCGAGTAAAAAAAGCACCCTGTAAATTACCCATATATATATATATATATATATATATATATATATATATATATATATATATATATATATATATATATGTCTGTGTGTCTGTGTGTGTGTGTATTCACTGTTGGCATAGACTATCCATTGTCCCGTCCTGTACCACGAGGAAGGATCGAAACGTTCGTTTCAGACCCAGACGCTGGCATCTCCACTCTGCCCTACGCAGAACTAGACAGTCAGTAAGGATAAATTTAAGTGATACACGCATGAATTACGCATCCACCAGATTGTTCTATTCCCAAGTTGGAAGAGCATTGCATAATCTTATAATGAACAAGTTACCCCACTTGAAGAGTCCTCAACCCTAAATAAGGGAGCGTTAATCAATTAATTTTTTAAATAATTGTGTCATCCACACAGACACACACACACACATATATATATATATACATATATATATATATATATATATATATATATATATATATATATATATATATATATAGTGTCCGGAAAGAAATTGAACCTTTTCAAAAAGAATCATTTCGTAGCCTACAACATTACGAGATTTTCCCCTTAAAAATAGTCATCTCTTCTGTTAATACTCTGTACACGGTGTGTTTTCTCAGTTCTAAGATGCGTAGTTGATGTTGTTTTGGGGGATAGTGTACAGGTTTTGTATGCTGTTATATTATTCTCATTGTCTGGGGTTGACGATTCATCGGAGTAGATTCCAGTTTTGGCAACAAAATGTCGATAGGAGTCATATCTTGAGTGTTGGGTGGGTTGGGACGAGAGTTGCCTCGTGGTCCGCAGACAATTTTGTCCATGTCAACAGACACGAAATGCAGTTCACAGCAACACGATGCATCATCAGTTTTCCTTAAAAAATCATGTGGCATGAACTTCCCAACCTTTTCAACTCCATGAGCAGTCAGGTGACGATTTTCATTGGTCACAGCACAATATAACTGACGACATAGAAGGTTGTTCACATGTTTCGTTTATATATATATGTGTGTGTATGTATATGTGTGTGTATGTGTATGTGTGTGTGTTTGTTTGTACGTGAGTTTGAGTGTGTCTGTGTGTGTGTGTGTGAGCAAAAGTTCCTTCTTGAAAAGCAGAGACTTTTTTTGTTTGAAAGCTTTGCACATGCTCTCTCTTTCTCTCTCTCTCTCTCTCCACATATGCACACACATCAATACACACAGATGCACACACACACACACTCACACACACACACACTTATATATATATATATATATACACTAGTATGAAAAGACCACACATAGTATTGAGGGCTGTGATAGAATTTTGCCGATAAGACATGGCACAGGATAGCACAATCGCTGTCGTCATGGAAGGAGGTTGGAAAACCTTTCTCCAGCATTGGACATCAGATCGCTGCTGTTGATACACAGATATATATGTGTGTGTAGAGAGAGGGAGAGAGAGGGGGAAGAGAGAGAGAGGGGGGAAGAGAGAGAGAGAGATCAATAACTGAGTTCAATAATCTCTTCTCTAACCGATCATCTCATAGAAACTCAAATATATTTGCGATGTTTTTCACAGCGATTGATTTCTGAACTCATATATTATACATGATATGGGTATGTGTATATATATTCAAGGATACATCAATGAATACTTCCATACGTTGAGCATTCCTTATGTAGATTGACTGAGAGGTTAACTGTAGGGAAGGAAAAAATATCAATAATGCATACTTAATATATCTTGACGCAAAAAAGATACGTAATCAGGGCCTAGGGATTAACTTCCCCAAAGTAAACAAGTTCAGTGTATCAAAGATTATGAAAATGATTTTCACGCATCTAAGCAAATATAAAAGTCTATTGGTCGATAGGCATATTCATTCCTTGAGATGAGATTGCAATCGGGATTCTTATATTTTCTAAATCAAATACGCCCAAAGAATTTCAGGATATGCGAGAACCGAGGCGAGTAAACAAAAAGCAACGGATAAAATATCAAGGTGTGTGATATTTAATCTGAGAGATAGCGAAAAGAAAACCTCTTTCCTTCTGTATATTTTATGAAATGAGTGTCCTGCAGTCTTTGAATATATGAATCGTGCATGTTAACAGAATACATAGAATGCAAATTTTGGATATTCTGTAAGCACTCATTTTTATTGATGAACTAACCTGGTGGATTCAACTTACTGACTCAAGAAGACACCACGGGAGTGGTGTTGGATTTCACTGGAGCATAATACCTTGAGCTTTTTTTTTTCACAGGCGAAGACGATACATGGAAACATATATAAAGACATATAAATATCATATGCCTTGATGTTGATTACAAAAAAAATAGATTTGCATAATGTAGAGATACGTGCAGCAGTATTCGAATATCTAAATATCAAGGTATGCTCCATCTTCTTGACAAGTTATATATATATATATATATATATATATATATATATATATATAATATATATATATACATATATATATATATCACATTAAATGATTAAGTCATCCACAGACTGCTTTTTCGTTGTATTACAACTCTTCAGTGTGGCTATAACTATCTATGATCCCTTCCAGTACCACAATGTAGGATCGAAACTTAGGTTCGGATCAAGAGGCTGGCATTCTACCTTCGCCCAACACAGAACTGTGCAGTCAGTAAGACTGTTTTACTACATTACTGTACTTTTTACTGATATTTTACTTACACACAATACCCCATCCACGTGAGTGCTTAATTCCAGAGTTTGAAGAGCATTGCTTATGGCTTTTAATCAACGAGTTACCTTACTTAAAAACTGTCCAACCCTAAATGAGGGAGCGTTAATTTTAGCCTCCCTTTGCCTCACAAGCTGAGATGCAGACAGATATGTAGTTATACGTACTTTTAAGTATTTTTTTTTTTAATTCGGCACGGCTCTTCAAAAGGTACAAGGTATTCACAGTGACTCAATCACAACAGAGGAGGACATTAACGGTGGTTAAAATCTTATCAGCTCAGAAGCTGAAACAATGATCACACGCGATAGGAACACTCAGGCTACTGATGTTGTATTCAAAGGAAACTCAAAATAAGCGCTTATCATTTTGTGTAAACATTTTTTGAACTCTTTTGATTTGTTTGTCGTTGACGGAAATTCCACACTTTCATTAACAATGTAGCATTTTACTTTCCGAATTAACTTTATTGGCATCACGTACGTAGTATATGTATATAGGTGTGTGCGCACGTGCTGTTAAATTTTTTTCTAAACTTGTTTTATTAATAAATAGAGCGATTTCAATATCTGGGATAGAGCTTTTCTAAATAAGTAAAAAAAGAAAATTCAGTGCTTTGAAGTGACTCTGAATTTCATGCCAGTGAAATCATCAGACCGTCGACAGTGACTTGTAACAGTGAAGCACTGGTCTTTCTGTGTAAGTCTATTTATGCACGTATCTATCAATCTGTTTAACTAAACATGCAAAGAAAGAGAGGCGGAGACACATACACACACGTATATGTATATGTATATGTATATATATATATATATATATATATATATATATATATATATATATATATATATATATATATATATAGATATAGATAGATAGATAGATAGATATAGATATAGATATATAAACACACATATACATACATATATATATATATATTAACACACACACACACACACATATATATATATACACACACACATATATATATATATATATATATATATATATATATATATATATATAATATTCCCATTATATTAAGTTGTGTATTCTAATGACTAATGACTAAATAATCTGTTCTTGCACAAAGGCGACGTGACTAATTATTATCTGCCACCCGAGATATATGCTGCGGACAGCTGGTTTTGGAATGTTCGTCTGACAAATCTAGTTCCATTCAACAAGGCGAAAATAATTAATGGGTTGACGTATCATACCTCTTGAATTAGAGAGCTTCTCAGCAATCACAAAAATGTACAACCGTTTACCATTTATTATAATCGTCTACACAGTTGACAATGTAACTGGCTTCAAAGCCGTCTCTGACCGGGTAGCTAGCGTCGCCATACAACTTTCAAAACGATACAAACTCAATATAATCCAAGTCTACGCTCCCACTTCGCAATCAACCCAACAAGAAATAGACAACTTCTATGATGACTTGAACTCTCTACTCCAAGGCACCAGAAAACACTTCAATGTTATCATGGGAGACTTCAACGCACAAGTAGGACAAGGAAATGAAAATTGCGTCGGCAAATTTGGATACAAAATACGCAACGAGAGAGGAGAAGATCTTGTAAACTTTGCGACGGCTAATGGATTCAAAATCATGAACACCTTCTTCAAGAAGGGACCCAGTAGGAAATGGACTTGGAGGAGCCCCAATCACGAAACAAGAAACGAAATAGACTACATCCTAACGGACAAAAACGATATCGTCAAGGACATCCAAGTCCTAAATCAAGTCAATGTAGGCAGCGACCACAGAATGGTACGATGTAAAGTACAAATAAACACCAATAAAGAACGCAGGAAAATGTTCCATACAAAACCGCAGCCTCTAAACATACCAAAAGAGCACGTTCAATCTTTCAAGCTCGAATTGAAGAACGGATTCAGAATTCTTACTGAACAAGACAGCACCAACATCAACGAACTAAGCAGCAAAATGACAACGTCAATAATTGAAGTAGCCTCTACATTCAAGCCACTGGGCAAACAACCCATTAGCAAAATCTCGGATGAGACTAAAAATCTCATGGAAAAACGCAGAAACCTCAAGCCACCGACAACAACGAGGGAGAAAATTGAAGAGGCTGAACTAAACAAATTAATCAAGAAGAAACGAAGAGAAGACAGAAGGAGATACACAACGGCAGTCATTGAATCAACTCTTGAAAAAGGTCGGGGCTTCAAAGCTATAAACAAACTCCTCAACTCGGGACGAAGGCAAATAACTAGCATACTCGAGGAAAATGGAAACCTAACAACAGACAGAGACAGGATTGTCGAACGCGCCAAAGAATTCTACCAAAAACTTTATTCGTCCAAACAAGGACTGCAAAACGATGAGCAAGATACGCAAGACACGGGCAAACAACTAGAGGACTTCCCAAAAGTAACCCCGTGGGAGGTGAAGGAAGCCATTAAACAGACAAAGAAAGGAACTGCCCCTGGACCAGACAACATCACCATCGACCTACTCCGAAAAGCAGGTAAAACCATCAATAGGAAACTGGCCGTCCTCTTCAACCTGTGTCTAAAACACAGTAAAGTCCCAGACGATTGGAATACTGCTATCATAATGCTTTTATATAAAAAAGGAAACCCGAAAGACCTCAACAACTATAGGCCTATAAGCCTACTCAACTGTGTATATAAACTTTTCACAAAGATCATCACCAACCGAATCACAAAAACACTCGATGAAAACCAGCCACGTGAACAGGCTGGCTTTAGAAGAAGCTACTCGACCATGGACCACCTGCACTCGATAAATCAACTGAAAGAAAAAGCAGCAAAGTATAGACTACCACTTGCCGTAGCATTTATCGACTTCAAAAAGGCGTTCGACTCAGTAGAAATCCCTAAGGTCATGGAGGCCATCAGTCGCCAAGGTGTAGATCCAGTATATGTTGAAGTGTTGAAACATATATAAAATCACGGCAGCTCATTTATCAGGCTACATAAAGACTCGGACCCCTTCCAGCTCCAGAAAGGAGTAAGACAAGGTGATACCAGCTCACCTAAACTCTTCACAGCCTGCCTCGAGATGATCTTCAGAAGGCTAGACTGGGAGAGTAAAGGAATTAGAATAGACGGCGAGTATCTGAGCAACCTCAGATTCGCAGACGACATAGCCCTTTTCGCAGAGAACCTACATGACCTCCAACTAATGATAGATGAACTAAATGAGGAGAGCAAGAAAGTCGGCCTACACATGAACTTCAGCAAGACGAAGATCATGTGCAACAACCACATTGGAGATAAGAACACTAAGATCGAAATCGAGGACACAGAACTCGAGAAAGTAGACCACTACATCTACCTAGGGCAACGAATCTCCATGAGACCCTCAAAAGAAGAAGAAATCAAGCGAAGAATCACACTAGGATGGCAAGCCTTTGGCAGAGCTAGCTCAACCTTCAAAAATAATAAGATCCCATTAATCCTAAAGAGAAGGGTGTATAACCAATGCATCCTCCCAATAGTCACTTATGGAGCTGAAACATGGAACTTAACCAAGAAACAGACCCGTAAGCTGAGAACCATGCAACGTGCACATGAAAGAATAATGCTGGGCCTCACATGGAGAGACCACAAAACAGCACAACACATCCGGGAAAAGACAAGAGTTAGAGACATCATAGAATCCATAAAAAATCTCAAATGGCGGTGGGCTGGCCATGTTGCAAGAATGGCTGACAATCGATGGACATCACGACTCACAACATGGATTCCCCGAGACCACATGCGCAACCGAGGCCGGCAAAATGTTAGATGGAGAGACGAGCTAGATAAGTTCAGGAAGTACTGGCTCCGTGACGCCCATGATAGAGAAGTGTGGCAAATCCTGGGGAAGGTCTATGTCCAACGACGGACGCTAAAAGACTGATGATGATGATGATGATGACACAGTTGACAAATTTCTCTAGGTAAGGCATGAATGTTTTCCTCCCTACTCTTATTCCGACCATTTCATATCTTAAGCAAAAACTTTTTGTCGGGTGCATAATACAATGAGGATGACAAAATGAGTCATAGAGAGAAAATGGACCGAGAGAGAACCGATGCATAACAGTGGTCAAGATTTCGAATTTCGTAAGCGGCAAGCTTATCCAAGTTTTGTAGATATCAATAATTTTCAAAGCTTTATTTTCGAGGGCCATTGATAATCAAATCAGTCCCATTTGGTTTCTTGTGCTAAATAAGCTTAATCTTTGAAAAAAACCGGGAACCTATCACGTGCATTGAACGTCTGTATATTCCCAACTGATTTCGGTGTTCAAATCCAACTAAATGCCCAGATTCCAAAAGCTGATTTCCGAGTTCAGCCCATATCTCTATATTCGTACAACTGAGGAGCGCCAGCCTTAATTGATTAAACGCTGGCCCTGACTAATTTAACACCTTCCTTTAGTTAATTAAAGGGATTTAAACATTTATTAGCAGCTTCAATAAGGGATTTAGCTATTAAATGATTAATCCACTGATTAGCAAAGCCATTATACAACTCGATCATCGAGTGATTAAACCATTGGCTAGCGACCCCATTAGATGATTTAATCATTTCCTAATTTAAACATTGATTAGCAATTGATTAAGAATTCCATTAAGTGGTTTATGCAGATATTCCATAAAGGAAACAAGAATGCATTTTCAGATGGAGATCGTAGGATTTTTCAGTGTAATTTTTATATCATTTAAATGCTTGTTTACGGGTGATAAAATCGTCCTAACGATTCTGTAAAAGCATCAATACTGAATCAATCTATAAATGTTACATGGAAGAGTTAATGACAAGATGCAATGACTTCCTTTTTTTTATTGCCATTGCTATTGGCAAGCATATTTGATTTCCATGAGAGATGTCACAATGGGAAAATCATCTTAACCATGCCTGGTTAGTCTCTCAATAGAAACTGTCTTTTGGCAGCAAGCTGTGTTGGGGATTATCAACTATTACTAGGAACGTAAGTTACTTCTCCGATTTTTTGTAGGGTATTCACCTATAAAAACCGTCCAAAATTGGAAAAAATGCTTAGGGACCTATTCAGCATATATTTACATTGCAGATTGAACCCTGCACTAAGGACGAATAAATGCTGGCGGAAAAGATTGTTTTCTCCACATGATGAAGACTCTGTTACTCCATCGATACGGCAAATAAACTTGATTCATAGCTAGCGACTTAGCCAACCCAGCTTACAAATAAATCTATGATGACATTTTGGTAAGAATTTCATTCAATAGTTTGCAATAAAATTGAATTTGATAAAGCTCCCACTTACTTTCAAATAATAAGGAATACTTTCTATTTCAACGAAACAAGATTGTATAAAAGCTTGTACTTAATTTACAAAGCGTGTGGTATAAGTGGATATCTGTCTTCGTATCTCAGGTCGTAACTGTCATATCTTCTTCACCAGTCACAGCAGCGCTGAGATGTGCACTGCCTCTACCCTGCACTTTTCTCGACTTTTCGGCCATTGCTACTAGTTAGGGTTGTACGTCTCATATTTCCAGTTCTCTCTTCAATATTCATGCAGTCCCCAGTAGTTCTGGGGCCTATATAATCCCAATATTTCCTCGTACCCCATGTTCCAAGCACACCTATTATTACTGGTACTACCCTGACTTTCATGTTCAACATATTCTTCGGCCCTCTTACAAGTTCCTGGTATTTCCCTAATTTTTCCACTTTCTTTCTTCTTTACTGTTTGATAAGTAAAATGCATGAATACACTGCCTTGTTTGATCAAATTGGATCGTGTCAACAACATGCACATATGTTTCGATAAATGATCACATGCCATCTCGAATATCAATAAATAATTTGGACTTTGCCGATCATATACCAGTAACTAATTAATCGCATTTAATCAATAATCGCCTTCTTTTTTTGTACCGGATATTGGAATGGATTGATCAGTAAGCCTATCGATTTATTTGACCGAACGCATCCAGACTATCAATATTTTCTAAACTAGATAATATTGCTTCAGAGTCAAAAGCAAGTCATCTCCTTCGTGAAAAGATCGATATGGGCAGATAAAAGAGTGTGGATGACTGACTTTTAAAAAGTTTCCCGATTGAAGACGTCCACTGCGATATTTCTACAATGAAATATGGTGAACTGCTTGGTGATCAAAGTCGTTGCATATGATACACCGACCTTAATTGTATGTTACCATGATGCAGTTTCCCTCAATGTCATCAAACCCAAGCCATGCCCAGTAAATATCTACACTTTTGACACAATATACGTAATGACGCTTTTTGCAGCTTAAATCTATATGTGTCCCAGTAGGTTGGAACGACGCTCTGCTGGGATCAGTGGGAAATCTTTATTAGAATCAGGAAGTAAATTGTTCCAAAGATCCTCGATATAAGAGATTTCAAAAATATGTTGCAAAATTTTTCTATTGCACAGCGTGCGTATATTCCAAGATGGCGTCCAAGATGCCTACCAATCGATTATGGTTCGAATTACTCGTTCATTATTTGAGAGTTCAGAAGATTTTTGATTTGTTACTGAGTACATCTCATATTATAAAAAACGCAAAGAAATTTATTTTGTGATCTTGGGGCGGTAGACTCTGTACAGACAGAGGTAGGATCTCCATACGTTATCAAGCACATGATACTGAAAAAAACATTGAAAAATTGTTCAGAGTGAATAATGGGCGGGTAATGTGTATAATGAGTACTTGGAGGTTATCTTGGACCATATCTTGAAAACAAACTGAGCCATAGGATAGATTGGCAGCACTAATTGGAGGAATTAACTCGATGGTTTTTGAGTTCAGATGAAGAATACTTCAAGAGTGCAGTCCTTATTTCTTAGGACGAGATTCGCTACGGTATCATTGTCAGTATTAGTAAAATTACAAAAAAAGAAATACTTTTAGTAGAATCAATCTATGCACACATATACATCCTAACTTTCTCGTCTTATGCACTCATTGTGAACTTTAAGTCTTGCTCTTGCCTCAGACAAGCAATGGACTAATTGATGTTTTTCAACAGTCCTCTGATGACCGTCTTCTCATCACAATCAGATATCCTCCTAGGAATCCCTTTTCTATTCTTGGCTCAGTAACTACTTCGATCATGCAAGCAAAAATTCATAACTGTCTCATCTGTTTAATTTGATTAATTTGCTCCGCAATCACACATTGTGATTGCCCCTGATTCTGAACTTCAGCAATTTAACGAGAATTATGATTCTGCAAAAACTACTGAGGTCATGATACTTCTCAACCTTTTACCATTTGGCAGAGTTCATAAGACAAACATCTTTATAATAAGAAGTGGTAATTAAATCCTTCCATATAATAAAGAATTAACTCGAAATATCCACTTGAATCTAAATTTTGGTGATGCACTGTATGTAACGTATGTGCACGTATGTCAGTTGAAACATAGATAGATAGATAGATAGATAGATAGATAGATAGATAGATAGATAGATAGATAGATAGATAGATTGATGGATAGATAGTTTGTAATAATAAAAATGGAGTTGAATATTCCATATGAATTCTAAAGTCTGCACGTTTTCTCATTTTCAAAAAGAAAAAACAATTTTGTCTGTACTTTTTGTTTGAAAATCAGAAAATGTGCTTCACTCAACTATTTTATATGAAACAGTCAAAAGATCTTCCTGGCTTTTCAAATGAAAAATGTAGAACGCTTAATGACTAATCTCACATCATTTTTATATATATTTTTCTGACTGGAAGGGAATATTGACGTCTCATACTGAATATCACGGCGTTATTGTATATTGTATGCCTCAATTCTTTTTAAATCCTCTTTATGCAGTTGTAGCAATGTGTTTACAAATACATGAAAATCCTTTGTAGACTAAATACTCACCTGTTTCGACATGTGTAGTCTCTTGTGCAGTTTATCTCTGAAAGAAAGAAAACAACTAAAAATATAAAAATGGTATAGCCAGTCAGAGTCGAACTTACAAATCGTTTGAAATCTCGATTTGCTACACATTGCTCGACTCCAAAGCGTCCCTCTCACGAATCATACTTTATCGGACTCATAGCAAGATGATGTTGCACTCCATGGAAATTGGGCATAATGTATTAGTGAATAAATTAGCGAGAATAGCTTATTACATATCGTTCAAAGCCAGGTGCCTTTATTAATGTGCTCAGCCTAATATTTCATAAACTTGACTTAATCTGACACAAAGTCACAAACTTGGAAAAAGAAGAGAAGATTAAAATCATAACAATGGAAATGTATGTCAGAGAAGCTTACTTACAGATGCAACATAGCGAATTGCCTTTTTACATGATTATAAACATTGTTTATTACTGGCCTGGTTAGTCAGTCAATAGAAACTGTCTCGTGACCAATGTCTAATGGCAGTATGCCATGTTGGGGTTGATCAATCGAAAAAATAAAAAGGGTTGATTTATGAAGAAACAATTGTCTCTGGAGATAGCTTACTAACCATTACTTCGGTGTAAGGCACCATTCTCTAAGAAGATTAACATCATCCTCTTATCGGGATTACTTCATTGAGTAATATTTGTGAGTGCAGATCAAACAAACTATGATAGAAATGATCCATATGGTGAGCCTCCAAAACTACTTTTTCGGTAGTTCTATTTCATAGTATATCATTTAAATTGGAAAATCATTTTGCAATAATAAAAATTAGACAAAAACAATATTAAGTATGCCTCAATACAGTTGCACATGTCAAAACAAGTGTTTCTTCTTCTCTAGCATTGGATATCAAACGGTGGTTCTTGGGGTTTCGAGGCATATAGGCTTACCTGGAAGCTGCCATTGCATATAAAATGGTTTTATGCAATTTATTTTAAAAATATTTCTTATTTCCTTAATTTTTTGCAAAATTCCTTTCAAGCTTTCTGTTTTTCTCTCCTGAATTTGATTCAATTTTTTTATTAGGTGATTTTAAAAACATGGCCATTAAGAGATTTGGAGAGTTTACTGGAAAACACTCAAAAATTTCAATCCAAATATTAACAGAAATGAAAAAAAAAAAGAAAGAACACATCTTAATGTATTTTATAACTTAAGAATAAATAAATTTAGAAACAAAAAAACTGGGAGAAAAATAAGGCTATAATGAAATACATTTCTCGATATTTTTTTGAAAATTTTGTTTAATCAATTAATAGCTATATTGGGTCTTAAAAGGTTGAAGTAAAATTGAAAATTGATTTTTTTTTCAATTTCGTTGGATCCATGTGGGGAAAACATAGGGAATGTCTCAGCCTCTTTAAAGCTGAAGACGTGTGAAGATATTTTTCAATATAAAGTTATCAACCTGCGAGCATAAGCTGATCTTAGGAACTTCAATGAGATCAAACAACCTAAAATGTTGAATATAAGAGGGTAACTAAGAGAAGCCCAAGTCGGTTCAAAGAACAGGTAATGGGGTTAGTAAGCCGATACTAAAGGCCAGTTAGGAGTTTTTATCCACTCTGACAATACCCTTGAGAAAGGAATGAATCCATCTATTACCCCTTCCAATAGCGTGGCAAGTTGAGGACCATCAGTCCTATGTCTTACAGACCACAGGGAAAACCTAACGAAGGGCTTTAAATGGTGATAAAAACAAATTATGATAAAGAAAAATAATTTCTTTGATGAAGCTATATTATTAGGACATAAGAAACCTTTCATTCACTTAACACATGGCTACCACTCAGGACCACCTATTGATTTTCAAAAATCACAATCTTTGAGTCCATCTTGCTAAATATCAATCTACTGTAGGTTGTCTAGATACATAAAGATGTCTGTAAACGGTTCTTTGGAAGCAATACCAAACTATCAATGTTCTCAATTAGGATCTTACGAAAAGCTTTCAAGAAATTCAACCTAATCTCGCAATGGGAGTTCTTAAAAATGTGTTATTTGCTCTTTAATCCTTGCAAATTTGGTCAATCTCTCGTGTAAGAAGTGGTAGCAAATGTCGCCGTTCTCTGAAGAAGTGCAAAAGGACATTTTTCGATTTGTCGTTTCTAGGTGACTCAAATTCCCTGCCTGAACTCAGGTAAGGGAATTTAATGACATTTCCAATCAAGTTTTTCCAATGTCTGATCGGCTCTGACAGTTAATCCGGAACCATTTCTTCTCACCGGTCAGTTAGCCATCAAAGTCAATAAAAAGAGACAAATATTTATGTCAACATACTATATTTTTCAAGATATATATATGTTCGTCTATGCTAGCCTAGCTCAGGAACCGCTGTACATATTCATATTAAATTTTCTGAGTTTTCTACTGAGACCTCAGTGCATATTTATCACACATTGTTTTTTAATTCAAGAGAAAAAATTAGGTTTTTCCCTAATGCTATTGTCTTTTTTTCTATGTACATAATAGTGCTTATCTGCATGCAGCCATCAAGTAGCCATAACGGCGAATTCTAGCCATAGATATAGATTTAAAATATTCCTAAAAAAGCAATTTTGATCTTTCATTTGGATCAAAGGCTTCAATCTGGCATTCTACCACGGGTAACACGGGTAGCTTTTTCATCAGTTATATTGGTGTTAGCAGTGCGTCTCTAATAGCTTAGCAACAAGACTCCAAATTTGTTATACTGCATTATTTTTATGTGAATGAATGTTTATTCAAATGAATTATATTCTGAATAAACCATAGGCAATAATCTGTTTAGACTCTCACAGAGATGTATCAATGTTCTTTATATTTTGATACAAAAATTTTGATGTCTGAATTTCCTCGACACAAGTCGTTAACTCTTGAAATTTGATCAATTTCAATAATTTTGGCTCTACTTATGTTTCAATGAATTATTTCAACTATTTGGTTACGATTAGGAATCACAGAGAAATAAGCAGTTTTTGTTTCTCTTTTTATATCTGAAGGACAATATCCTTTTTGCTCAATGGGCAGCGGAATCAGTTTATTGTTTTATTGCGGCAATTCATGGACGGAATAAACGAGTTCAGTTGATCCATCTGCAAGGCAGAAATGATAGCCAAATTTGAAAAATTCTGCAAAATATGAGAAAGCAAATCCGGCCAGCCAGATATACTGAAGCTTACTAGAACATAATCACGTGCAGGTAGAGTGAATATATATCAGCTCAGCTTTTCTTACAAAAATAAAATCTATTCATGCGTAGGTATTTTAATGAATGTTTCGCGAGAGCAATCAACTATAAAACCGTAATTGGGCTCCTTCAAAAATTGATTCATTAAACCAGTAAGCAAAGAATAAAATAGCAATAGTCTATCCATTGTGCTACATATATATATATATATATATATATATATATATATATATATATATATATATATATATATATATTAAATATATCTATCTATCTATATATATATATATATATATATATATATATATATACGAATTATAAATTGTGTTATATTATATAGATACTTATTTGAAATGATTTTCTGTCGTTGCAAATTTAATATATCACCTTATTTAGACAACTTAAATAGAATAAACAATTAAAGAAAATAGAACTGCTGTAGGAATTTAATTTGCCACCGATAAGATAGCCGCTTCAACGTAGCGATGCTCTCAACATTGAGTTAAACAGCCGCCAGTAATGCAAAAGCCAAAAAGCTGCTTTCAACCCGAATTCTAATCGTTTTTATTCTTGTTCTGTTTCGTCTCCTTCAACACGACAGAATCAACTGAATAAATGGACATATTTTGTCCAACAGAATGAATTATAAATTGCGTTACATTATATAGAAACTTATTTAGAATTATCTCCCATCGTTCCACGGTAAAAAAATATCACTCAATTTAGACAACGTAAATAGAATAAACAATTAAGGGGAAATCAAAGTGATAATTTCATTGTAATGTAAAGATATTACTTTTTTTTCACTGGTAATAACTAGCTATTATCATGATGAATATTGTAGTAATCACATCAAAACATTCAAAGCAGCCTTGTCAACATCACTATCCTGTTGAAAGTATTGCCATTTTGAAAATTAAAAGGAACCGTCGAAATTGATAATACTTTTTAACTAAAGCGTGGCATAACTTCATAGAAGGTCCAGGAGATTTTTTGTATGGTTGATTTAGAATGCTTGAAATCTATGTGAATGACACAGTTTGTCAAAAAAGCTATAACTTCACATCAACTTTATAATTCTTATTTCCCTTCATTCTCTCAATGATTTTCTACGTCTTTTAGTAAAATTCTGATTGTGTTATATTCTTAGAATAATGTTTAAGCTCTAAACGTTATTAGTTGTTAGTGTATGTTGAAAATGTTCAGAATATAAAATAGCACTCACTGTATCGTTGATTGACCTCAAGAAGGTCTTCGCCTCTGTGAAAATTACAAGCGACATTATTCCTATCATTCTACGAGGTGTAGGCCCTGTATATGTCAGCGTATTGCAAAAACTCGGTGCCCTTCCCGCTTGAAAAAGGGGTAAGACATGGTGATACCAGCTCACCCGATCTCTACTCGGCCTGCATCGAGATGATCTTCCAAAACCAAACCAGCAAAAATAAAAGAATCAGGATAGCCGATGAATTCCTAAGCCACCTGAGATTTGTTGATGACCTCGTCTTTTTTGCTGCAAACCTTCATAACTTCCAACTAACGCAAGATAAAATGGATGAAGAAAGCAGACCACAAGCTTTCACATGAACTTTATGAAACAAAAGTCATGTTCAAAAAACGTGTCGGAGACAAACTCAGAATAATCAAAATCAAAAAGGCACCGCTGGAGAAATTATACAACTACATCTACCAAGGATAAAAAGTCTAAATAAAATCCCCAAGAAAAGAAATCAAAGAAGAATAATTTTTGGATGGCAAGCTTTCAGTAGAGCAAGCTCAACCTTCAAGTCCAATAAAATTCCATTAGCCCTAAAAAGGGGGTATACAACCAAGGCATACCCTCGATACTCACTTACAGAGCTGAAACATGGAACGTAACCAAGAGATTGATCTGCAAACTGAAAAGCATGCAACGTGCACTTGAGAGAATCATGCTGAAACTCAACTGAGATATCACAAGACAGCACAATATATTGGAATAAAAACGGAAGTCCAACACATCATCTATTAGAAAACTCGAATGGCATTGCGCCGATCATGTTGCAAGAAGGGCAGACAAGCGATTAACACCATGGAATATAACATAGATCCTTCGATATCACATGCGAAACTGAGGCCAGCAAAATACAAGATTGAGAGACAACCTGAAATTTTGATGGGATCAGATTGTAGTGGCTCCCTGATACCCATGATGGAATAATGTGGCAAATGTAGACGAAAGTCCATGTCAAGCAACAGATGATGATGATGATGATGATGATGATTTCTGTTGAATCGCTGATGATTTTGCTGATGTGAGGAAGTTCGATACTTAGTCAATATTGCAGATCATTGGACACTATACTGGTTTCGTCCTTCCCTTGTGAATGTGTCACTACATTTATTTCCCCCGAAATCAATCAATAAAACCGATAGAATTTTATCGATCGAGAGAAAAATAATACTCTGATTCGAATATTGTACAGTGAATTTCAGAGCTTAGTAAACTTTCTGTTATGAAACATTAAACACTCACATACACTCCTTCCATTTCAATGACAGAAAACTGTCATTATCAAGTGAACTATGATTTCATCTTGGCCGGTATAATGATACAAACAGAGTCAATAATGATGGATATATACGTACAATGGATAACAAAGGGTGGCTCCAAAAGAGCTGGCCACTTTGAATCTTCTGGACCACTGTTTTCTATTTTTATCTTATTTTTGTTTTTTTTTCCCTTGTGTTTATATGAGTTCCAGTGACAGGTTTTAATTGCAAAAGCATGGAAAATGCATGTATTTTATTTGAAAGATTATTACAAGACTTGTATTGCAGTTCTAGCAACCACGGAGGGAAAAAACACGAAAAACGGTAGTCTGAAAGAATCAAAATAGTCAGCTCTTTTTTTCCCCATTTTAGTTCCTATTATGTCCTCAATTTATTGCCTTCGTAACTGAATAAATAGTATTCATTGCTTATATAACATCCAAAGTTCCATTTTTACGCCATAAAATACGGTGTAGAATTGCAAAAATTATGTTTGTATTTATTTCAATCAATATGACATTAAAAGCAATACAAAAACAAATCCATCTTGGTTATGTTCTGAAATGTTTGATTGTATCACAATTCACTCGTGCAAGTCTCAGTTATTGTTTTATTATTTTGAAGATTTAATTTGGAACCCATTATGTTCTTCCAAAATGAAATTTTGAATTTATTCTGAACGTGATGAGAAATTTTCTTCCATTGAGATACAATAACTAAGAGTGGTAGTGTTTTACATTTACTAAAAACTGCCTTTCATGGCATCATGGTTAGTGAATTCATCTATGGAAGGAATTCTCGAGTGTTTCGAGTTCCACCTTTACGAGTGGGCCAATATTGTGACATTATGCCTGAGTGAATTAGATCCCGAAAACACAACTAATGTTAGTGTAGTGGGTTTGGTCCTCTTGAGCAGCTATAGCCACTTGGCATTGTACAAGAAAGGAGTAGGCTTAGTGACTATCTATATTACATTTCTATACTCCACGATAGGTTGCAAGATCATTTAGCAACCAATCATGTGGTTGTGATCCAAAACGGGTATCCAACTACTGTAGCCCTCTACAAAACTAAGCAAAACTCAATGAATATTTTAAGCACATCAACAGGGAGTTGGATCTCATTAAGTAGTTTCCCACTCTTTATGACCATACCGGGTTTGATTTTGATTGTGTGCAATAAGCTTGTGACAATTTTTGAATATATATATATATATATATATATATATATATATATATATATATATGTGTGTGTGTGTGTGTGTGTGTGTGTGTATATATATATATATATATGCATATGTATATGTGTGTGTGTGTGTGTGTGTATATATATATATATATATATATATATAGATATATAGATATATATATAATTAGATTTTTATATTCAGATAGTAAGGTTTTTAACTATATCACTTAAGTCTGCATTTTCTCTATGAGATCCACAAAAGAAAAAGAATCGCCTTAGAATGGCAACTTTTCAACAGTGCTAGCCAAACCTTCAAAAGCAAGACGATTGCGAATGTTTTTAAAAGAAGAGTATACAACGATGGTCATTTAGGGAGATGAAACATGGTACCTAACCAAGAGACAGACCTGCAAACTGAGAAGCATGCCACGTGTGCATGAGAAAATCATGCTCAATATCACATGGAGAGATCATAAGACATCGCCATATATCGGGAAGAAAACGGGAGTCTGAGAAATAATAGAATCTATCAGAAAACTCAAATGGCAATGGGCTGGTCATGTTGCAAGGATGACAGACAACCGATGGACATCGCGAATCACAACATGAATCCCCAATGACCACATGCAAAACTGAGGCCGACAATAAACAAGATAGAGAGATGAACTCTATCACACGTTTCGAAACTTATGGAGAGTTAATGTATATACTATCGAACGGCCTATGTTTACTTAAGAGGAAACAAGAACGAATAATGAATAATATCACCTGTCTGTGGCCTTTGATCAAAATTGTGCTAATGAAAAATTGCTGTCCAAATACACATTATAAATATATATGTATACAAATATATTAATTGCAAAAGAACAAAAAAAAAACACGATATGTTAATTGCAAAAAACAAAAACACTCAAACACACGAATACGCACACGGATGCATATGTGTGTGGATGTTTGTATGTTTGTGTATGTGTGTGTGTGTGTGTGTGTGTTTCATACTACGTGTTTTATTTTGTACATGAACAGAACTGAAGATGCCAAAACATATCATGAGGCCATCCGTGAAAATGTCGATAAAATGTCTGCAACGCATATTGATAGCACTGTAGACTAAATCATCAAAGTCATTGAGGGTACACAAAGGTTAAAGGTCAAAGATTGTACAACATCAGGTTCTCAATGCCATCTCATATCTCTCCCTCTCTTTCTCTTCCTCACCCCTCCTCTCTCTCTCTCTCTCCCTCTCTCTCTCTCTCTATATATATATATATATATATATTGTTTGTCTGTCTGTTCGTTGAGACATTACTTTTGAAAAACAGTAAATATACCGAGTGGCTCATTTATCTCCGATGCATTCCACTTTATTAGACTTATAACTCATTTATATTCGACTAGTACGGGTGAAACTTCTTCTGTCCATATATAATATGCATTAATCAGTCAAATAGTATTTGAATTATAAGTAATGGAAAAGTGTCAGAGATGAATTGGCCAACTAGGTAGCAATAAATTTTTCAGTCAAGACAGTGGAAATCGAAAATATAGGTTCTTGAGGTGAATTAGGTTTCTTACCGTCCTATTGAATCTCGTAGATACCGTAATATTTTGGCACAGAGAATGTTTCTGATCATTTATCAACAATACAGACCGAATAATCAGGAGGAATACTGACATTATTATTCGAGACCTTTTTCGAGTCTCTAAGAGATTACACAATGTCTGTTTAGAATATGCACACACATACTCACAAACAGATACACAAACAACACACACACACAGAGCACAGCACAGCAGATGTATGTATGTATGTATGTATGTATGTATGTATGTATGTATGTATGTATATATGTATGTATGCAACACAAAACTACATTTTCATTCATTTACTCCTGCGTCAGTTGCTTACGGTCTTTGTTTAACAATAAAGTTTCCTGAAAAAAAAAAGAATACTGAATAAATTGAGTATTTCAAACATAACTTTTGAAAAACATTCAAGATATCAATTAGCTTATGAGTTTAAGTACGAACTCTCCTCTCGCTTTTCCTTTCTAACACATGCAGTCGCACATATTTTTGGAAACAAACACACACACACACACACACTCACATATATGTATGTATATATACACGTATATATATATATTGAAAAGTTTTACAGCTCAAATGTTAAACTTTAAAAAACTTATAAATAAAAGGAATTTTTGTCCCGCTACAGTCATTTATTTTCGTCAATGTTTTTCTTCCTTTTTTACTTTGTTGCTATGGTACAATGTGTAAATTTTTTCTCGTTGGGATACTCTATTTTTTATCCTATTATCGTTTTGGGTAGCTTGAAGGAACTAAAAGTTATACAAACATAGCACCCAACCAATGTTTATTAGATACCCCTCCCTTTCAGTAGTGATTTGATATATATTTCATGTCATGAATACATAATCTCTCTCTTTTTCTCTCCCTCTCTCTCTATATATACACACACACATACACACACACACACACACACATATATATATATATATATATATATATATATATATATATATATATATATATATATATATATATATATATATTCCGGCCGAAGTATCCACGTTGTCTAAGTGTCAAATATATAGGAGTATTTATTATGTGTTGAACTTAATTGACTAATTGCAGGTTTTTATTTCTT